>CAJFCJ010000175.1:0-23368 GCA_904063045.1 Dimorphilus gyrociliatus
TCTCTGTCTAGAAATTGAATAAATAAATAAATAATTTCATTAATTAATTAAAAAATGTATTATTTATACTCTATTTTATAAAAGACACAAACATTAGGATATTCAACAAAAATGAAAAATTGTACTTTATTAGTATTTGTTTACTTTTTAATATAAGCCTCTAATTATGTCTAATTAATATTTGTTTTTTTTTATTAAAGAAAGGAGTCTTTGACAAATCTGCATAAAAGTCTGTACAAAGTTTTATGGTAAAGTAGAGTAAAATTTCGCTCTAATTTGTATATTTTCATTGTACAGTGTTTCAGACTAGGGAATTAATAATTATATATTTGCGGAATGTATAGATGATCATTTTTTCTGTTTACAAATATACCACTAAGTATACAAAGTCAAACCAGGTATCTTATTAATACTGCTTATTGAATTTTTTTTTAGATTATTTCAGTGCACGTAGTGCATCTTTTTTGACATATTCAATGTAGTCATATATGATGTTTAATAGATTAATAGACATATTGTAATATCTTCTATATATACATTCATATTCAGTTAAAATATATAGATATACAGTATATATATAGATGTATGTATGTATGTATGTATATATCATCTAGACAAGTTTCAACATCAAACGTCTCTCTCAAAGCCTGTTAGAAAATTATTTTCTGATTTAATTTCTCTGTCCCCTAACAACTTACACCACGTTTCATACATCATTTAATATTTTAGATTAACAAGATGGTAATGTAAATACATACCTGACCAATTAATATATCTATTTTTTTAAGAGGAATATGTTAATCAAGAGCAAATTTCAATAACTTATCATGACTTTGAAAATATGTTATACCATTCTACATAATAATTAAATGCTTGGTTTATTTTTAACATTGTTGCACTAGTCTTCATGTTATGCGCTTTCCGAGTGCTAAATGAAATATATCCTATTTTATGACAAGGATATATCTATATACAAACTGTGTATACGCATTTGCTACTTACTGATAAGCTGTTTATAACCGTACGTATGATGTGCAGATGAATTTCCTTTTTTTTCATATAAAATACGAGATTTCTATAATACACTCCATATATTATTAGGATAAAAACTGCAGTACTACGTTAAAAATCTGCGCATCATAACTACAAATGTAAAGAATGAAAAGGAAAGATACCTTGAAGAATACTTAATTTTCAGGTTTTTCATGATCTACATTACCCTTATGTAGGAAATGACTAATCTAAATATTCCTTAAAGATTATAACTTGCATCAATTTTCTCCATCTTCCTTTGTAAACTGTGTCAGGTTCTGATTAACTTATTATTAGGTTAATAATAAATCTTCAGTATTCTTTCTTGGTGATATTTTTGCTCTTATAACCCTTGATCAGATGCTATTTTTTATCTTTCTCTTCTTGCTATTTGCTTCGAGAGGGTATAAAATAAAACTAATATTGTCAAATATAGATTTCTTTTAGGATAATGAATGAGTTATCCATGAATTCGTCATGAATTGTTTTTTATACTGCAAGTGTATTTTTAATTGATCAATCAACGTATAAAGCTAATTGAAAAAAAGGGAAAAAGACTTTTTATAAGTTTTATTCAAATTAGTTTCTAATTTTTATTCATTTTAGTCTTTATTTTGATTTAAATATGGTACAACTGTTACTTTTATGCTTTTCGGTCAAGATACTATTACGTTGTCTAAGACGTTGACTAGTAATATCCTGCAACCTTATTAAGTAATTGCTCTTTTCATATTTGAGCATTCGGAGAAGTAATAGTAAATAAGAGAGGATTTAGTAGTATGAATATGAAAGTGAAGGGTTAGCGGGCTTAATTAGCGATGTTATTTTCTAATGAAAATAATATACACAAAAAAAAGAATGCGAGAACCGAAAAGAAAGAAGAATCAAGTATTTAGTAGTTCCAGCATTTAGAAGACTACGGGGAAACTATTTTTTTGTAATATCATTTAACGTGCTTAAGATTTTTTATAATGATTTAAATGATCACGAATTCAGTAGGCCTAAAGTTAAAATGTAAGCTCTTTTTTCCACGGAATTGAATACTGAACAACTTAATTCTTTTCTCTTTCTGTTTCTTTCTCTCTCTGTCTCTGTCTCCCGCCCCCTTTCCCTTCTCTCTCAGTCTCTATACCTTTCTGTCTTACTCATTTTTTTTCTTTTATTCTGCTTATTCACCGTCTTTTCTTTCTCTTCGTTCATTTCAACTGTCTTTTTTACTTTCTTTCACCTCCTTCATTTCTTTATTATAGGGATATATTTTTCTAATAAAAATTCTTATTCATTAAGAGTGAATGGTAAATATTGTATAGCGAACGTATAATGCTTTCGATCTTGAAAGTGATTATAAATTAGAATTTAGTATACTGTGGTTGGTATATAAATCATAACGTTCTCTGCTAGAACATGTCGATATCCTGCTGTGCCAGTTTAATGTTATATATTATATTTATCGAAATATTTAAAATGATATAATTATCACTATTCCATTGTCAAAATAAAAAGATTTATCAAAGTTAACGATTAGTATATTTGAGGAAAATTGACGGTCAAATTATCCACTTTATCAAATATTTAAAGTAATCTTAATCGATTCTATTATTACTTCAAATGATAGTTGCATTCGCCTGAAATGTACAATAAACAAGGGATGGGTGACTATCTTTTCTGTTTACTCTGTTCTACAACCTAATTTTTGGAGCTACAAATAATAGAAAACCCAATAGATTATTATATCTCCCCCTATGTTGATGAAATGTCACGTGATTCTGACTGCTTGATTCTCAGTCTTGTTTTCACCTTGGAAGCTGACGGTTTATTTTACAAGTTTTTACTTCTATAGCTGAGTGCATAAGAGAAGCATTTTTTGTTTAGATATTCTTTAATTAATGTAGAGGAAATATTTATGTGAGAATTTACAATGCAATATAAACTAGGAAGTTGTGGACTTTTAACTCAACCAAATGGTTCAGAAGGTAATGATCGATTTTATTTTATGGAACGATATATTGATTGTCAAATAAACAGTAGAAAAATAAAATTTATATAAAAGCATGTTAGCGTCTTTTCATGTAAAAAAAAGAAAAAATCTTTTATGAAGTGGAATTAATCAGCTAGAAATTGCTCTAATTACAGCCTTTCAGAACAACTTTTGCAATAGAAGTTACGACGGAGTGTCCTGTTGGCCCCCGACTGCTGTTGGTGAATTAGCAATTATTAGTTGCCCAAAGACGGGTAGCATAAAATTTATAGGTTTGTAATAGGATTATAAACCCTTTAAACAAATCTTTCTTTTTTCATGTAATAAGGAATTATTTTATAACATTACTCTTAAGAAACCGATTGTGATTTGTCGTGATCTAAAATATATACATTTATTTTTCTCGTTCAATAGCTGTCAGTTAGCTATTCCTTAGAAAGGATAAGGTGGAATTATATAAAATTTATGTATTCAAACTTATCAATCCATATCAAAATACTGGGCAAATATTTATCGTCCAAAATTATACAGTCTTTTTTATATACCCAGTTATAAATGCATAGGTTTTACGAGCATAAACTAGAAAAGTATAAATATATCACATTTTCGATATGGAATAAATAATACACGATTTTTAAAATGCATATGGTCGTTATATCTTATAATAAAGGAGAGTAGAAAGGCACAACTACGCATAGTTGGTATTCACCAGCGTTAACTTGTGTTTTCTATTTTTTAAATTTGATAATTCATCCATCTTATTTAGTTTCTAGGTCTACTTTATCTTCTTTGTTCCTTTCATATTCCTTATTCTCTCATTTATTCATATTTATCTTCAATTTGTCCTATTTCTCTCATTCATTTAATAATTTATCTGTCAGATCGGCTCAAGTAATAAAAATTCTTTTTTTATGTATATATATATATATATATATATATATATATATATAATAAAAAGATATAAAGAGGGAGAAAATGACTAGAAAGAGAGGTGGAGGGAAGGAGAGAACGACAGAAAAAAAATAAAGTATAATTGATAGAGAAAAGAAAAGTCAAGAACTTGCTTAAAAGTGGTATTTTGATATTTCACTTTTTTCAAATTAGTGCTAAAATTACAATTTAAATCTAAAAATAGAATATAAATAATAGGAAAAGAAAAAAATGAAATTCCTTATATACATATTTATTTTCTTTATATGAGAATATTTTATCACTTTGGATTCAACAACAAGTATGATTAGTCCATGTGTGTTTTATTTTTTTATTACTTGTTTTCTTTTTAGTCCCATTAAATACTAAACTGGAATTATTACCTGACAGAGAGTACTTAGGGATTAGATCAATTGCAAATGTGCTTAATGTACAATCAATAAAACATTGAGAGAATCTTAGATTAATTACTTTTCTTGTGTTAAATACTTATCTCGTCAACTTGACAATATTTTAGATATTTTATTTTTTGTTACCTGTTTAAATGTAATCAAATAACTAAAGGTCAAATTTATAGCCTTATAAATAACTAAAAAACTTACCGTTGTATATTTATAAAGGTTCTCAACTATCATATGAAACTAAATACTCTTAAATAAGTTGAAGAGAAAATTTTTTTGTTATTTAGTTTAGTAACAAATATGTTTTATACAGGATTAAATGGAAACTTTCTTTAAAGTTAATCTGAGAGATGAAAAATTTAATAATACATTTTTTTCGAAAATAATATCAAAGATTCTTTTCTAAAGAAACAAAAACATTACTTTACTAAATTAGTATAAATGTTTCTTTTTTTTTGTTTTTTTACTTTATAATATGAGAGATTTAGACTGGAAAAGAGAAACAGAGAGAACGGAAAGAGAAAAAAAGGCTGTGAGTGTGAGTGTGTGTGTGTGTGTGTGTGTGTGTGTGTGTGTGTGTGTGTGTGTGTGTGTGTGTGTGAAAGAGAGAGAGACGGAGGGGGGGAGGAATTAAGGGAGAATGAGAGAGATAGAGAGAGAAATTGTTTAGTATTTAATTATATGGATAAAAACCTACGTTTATTTTTAGCGAAAGAGTTGAGAGCAGAGAAAATAGCTCTTATTAAACAACTGCAAAGTTTTCCTCATATCCCCAATTATAGATACTTTCTCCGATTCTTTTTTATTTTCCCTTTTGAAGAGGTATATTATGTTATTATCTTTCTTATTCAAACGCTAAAATATATAAATAAGCTAAATTAGTTAATTTAATGAAATTATTACAATATATGCTGTAAAATGTTTTAACTAAATGTGAAACCTAAAGTAAACTTTTGTTAAAAGAAAATTAAACTATCAATCATTTAAAATAGAATAATTAAATAAAAGAAGTCCTTTATAAATTTAAAGAAAGAAAAACAGCTGCTTTATGTATGTTAACTAAGATGTATTTAATGATATCTTGATTTTTTTTAATTAATCCGTCTGTAATATAAGTTTCTTAATTTTGAGGTATGAAAAGGAGAACGAGGGATAAAATTGTTTTATAATGTTATATACTCCAAGCTACTAGGTAATAATAGTAACAATGAATAGATATAGAAAATTACATTTATTCTGGACATTGTTCCATCTCCTAAGTGGTATACAGATGAAAACAATAGGTAATACGCTAACATTCGTTAGGGAGTGTTTTTACAATATATCTACATATATACAGGTACTGTGTTTAAATATATTTAGCATTAGTAGGAAGAATACAATATCTAAATGAGGCGTGGAGACAAGTTTATATCATGTAGATATATCTATATTATATTTAAATTAACCATAACACTATATAGATGATATATACAGAGTATATTTAAGATAAGAGAATATGGGAAAAATTTAACTAGTTGCCTCCACTATCGCGCCAAAAAAACATTCCAAAATATGATATTAAAATGATAAAAGCGACTCACATTGGCAATTACCTCTTCTCAAGGCACTTCTCCTTTGCCAAAAGTACCAGAACAAACACAAACAAACGTGACAGAAAGCAGTATGATGGAGGTAATTTTTGCAGTTTTTAGTTATATGGAGCGAAATTAGACTAATTATCTTTAATAAAGCGCGAAGTTGTTACATAGTTTTGAATTATTTTCGTGAAGTTGTTATTTGGTTTCGAATATATCTTTGCCGAGACGAACTCGATAAGAAAATAGATTATATAATTAATTAATGTTACTGTGAGGGGAAAATCATGCTTCATATGTTTGAATACAAAGAAACTTGTTTTTACAGTATACCTGAGGCATCAATTTACAAATAATTAGGCGATACCAAGGACTAACAAAGATAGAACAAAATATATAGAATATATATCTATATCCATGTATCTGTTTTAGAAAAATATTCGCCATTCATATTAAATTGAAAGTAGGGCAGGTGAGCTTAATATAGCGCAAGTTCTCATCTATTTTTATCATCTATTTTCCGTTTTAGTACTTCATCTTGATGTATTGGTATTATAAATCAATTTTTGGCTTGAATGCAAATTTCTTTAGAGGGCAAGATCTATTAGATAATTTTTGTTCATCGATATATTTCACCTATTTCATTATCATTGTATTTTTAGTTCTATTAACTTTTTCTCATATTACGACGAATTATCTTGGTGGGAAAAATTTTCTGTCTTAGTTTGCTCGCTTTCGTAAGAATTTATCAATATTCTGATTGTCTACGAAGATTGAGGTTTCAATATATACAGTACTCATCAAAGAACAACGCTTTTTTATATCTTCAATACAGGAAATTCTACCAGCGGCAATTTAGAAAGAGTACTGGTATAATCAGAATCGAACACTTTCTTTTTAATACATGATAAGATGTATATAAAGTGCGAAAATGTTTTTGCACTGCAATTATACCTGTAAACTTGAGTACATGTTTATTTTCGTAATAATTCCACTTTATGTCTAATAAATGTAGTCGTATGGTGATAAGACGTTAGCAAAGGACCTTTATATAATTTAGATAGGTTTCAGGTTGAACAAGATTATTTCGATAGTAGAAACAAGCAAAGATATAGAGCTTTTTTTTATAATAGAGATGCTCAAAGAAGCAACTTTAAGCGTTATATATAATTTCCTCCCTCAAATAGTAAAGATAAGTAGGAAGGAGGGTGGTGGGATGAATGTAACTTTGATTTTTAAAGAATCTGAATAAGCCTACAAGCTTAACCAAGGATTACTTATGATATCCGTAGGTAATCCTTTTCAATCTCATAAACCTTTTAATGTCAAATTACAATCTAATTTGTAAAAGAAATTATTTGCTTTTTTGTAATTTATTAGAAAAGAAAATATAAATAATTTATTCAGTACCGATTTGAATTAACATTGACTATTTTTTTAGGTAATGCAAGCAGATTTTGCCTCGAAAATGCTACCTGGGAATTGAAATCAAATTATAGCTCCTGTGTTGCTATTCTTCCAGATGATTCTGTGAGTAAATTGTTTATCAATCACTCAATAATCAATTTTAATCCAATGAATATTTAATATAAACAATTGGATTTACTATTTTTTATTATTCCATGTTGAAAGATGAATTTGCATTTTAATCTGTCTTTTTTAACTCGTATATAAATTTGATTCTTACTTTAAATATTAAAATTCGTTTGCAAAGCATGCAAAATACTAAAATAGCATGCAATTAAATTTTCAATATACTGATAAAGACCTATGCCTAGTTTATTTGTTTGTTAAAAATCTCTCAAACATTGTTACATATAGTCAGCCATAGTTAGGTGAAAGATATAAGATATAATGCGTATTTATGCTTTTTATCATTCTGTAGGAGTAGAATAAATTCAATAGGAACAAAAGATATCTTTTTCATTATATTTCTTTTCTTGCAGGAAGTTTCAACGCACACAAAAATCGTTCATATTATCTATTACATTGGATTCATCGTTTCATCTGTGGCTCTAATAATGTCCTTATTCATATTTAGATACTTTCAAAGTTTACATTGTTTAAGGAACAGTGTTCACTGTCACCTAATGGCTACATTTCTTCTACGAAATCTACTGTGGCTAATATTGAAACATTCAATACCATTTTTACTTGAAGATGAAGTTAAATTGGGGTTTTGTAAACTGCTAGTTAGTCTCTCTAATTATACGCAGGTACATAATTATTAAATCATTTATTATCTAAAAATAGTATGAGAAATTATCTAGAAAAAAATTAGATTGAGTTAATTGTCCCAATAGTAGTTATAATCGTTCTATAATGAAAAATAATTATAAAATATAATATCGCATCTAAAATCGAAGCTCATAATTCATAATTTTTTTCTATTATAAGTATTGTCCTTGTTTCTTTTTGATATATATAAAGTAAACTTCATAAAAATTGGAACACCTCGAATTTTGAATAGGCCAACGTATTAAAAATGTTTTTCACTAAGAAAAAAGATATTTTTTAAATTTTTTCTGCATAAAATGTTAGATGAAGCTTAAATTTATATATAATTTTCTTTCAAATACGATTTGGGTAAGATTTTATATCATTTTTTTTTGTTTATATTATGTACTGTTTTGTTGATTTTTTTTTCTTATTTCGCTGCACTTCATAATAATTGGAACACCAACAAAAATGTTCCTATTATTCCTACTTTTGTATCTGACTACCCTCTTTTTCGATGCATTGCCTGATTCTATGCCCCATTCCATCATATAGACGTGGTAACAACCCTGGCTGCTCTTTTATAAGCTCATAAGAGCATTTTTTGATTTTTTTCCACAATTCGTCCTCTGATTCGAATTGTGGACCATCGTATACCAGCTTTTTGGTAAGGTGCCACATGTTCTCGATTGGGCTGGAAGATGTATTTCCTCCCCATTTTTGCCTCAATCTCTTCGATAACAGGGAGGACATCTTCTACAATAAAACAGCTGTAATTTTCAGCTTTAAGCCTTTTCCTTATCCACCAAATTTCAAATATTCCGTCATAGGTTATTAGTCCCCAGACCATTACTCCACCTCTGCCCAGGTTTTTGTCACCCTGAAATCTTTTTCACCATCTTTGGTCCAGGTACGAAAATCATCTGGCCCACTCAGTGAGAATCTAGCCGCATCAGTGAAAATTACTTTAGACCAGTCTAGATTATCACTGATCATCTGGAGGCAGAAACTTTTTCTCCTTTTACAATTATTTGTTGTAAGATCAAGTGTTTGCCTAACTCGTTTATACCTAAATTTTTGTTTTTTTAGCTCTCTCTGTATGGTAAATAGGCTAACATCTACATCTAACTCTTTCAAAATTTTTCTTGCTGTCACCCTCTCCTTATTTATTTTCATTTTTTATATAGCCCTCTTCATCCTGCCTGTATCTCTCTCTGTAAGTTTCTTTGGACGACCTCTATTCTCCTCTTCTGGTGGTTGATACCTTAAAATATTGCTAACAGAAGAGGGTGCCATTCCTAAAGCTCTTGCTGTGGCTTGTAGTTTTTGTAATTCATTGTATTTCTTGAATACAAGCTCCCTTATGTCTTTACTCCACGTCATATTTAAATTAGTACAAGAAAAATAAAGTAATATAAATGAAATTAACAAATATTTAATAAAGATAACTTAGAAAATCAAAGATGTTGAAAAAAATGTTTTTTGCGACGTCTATTTGAGTGCCAAACCGGATGTCAAGTGACTGTTCCAATAATTATGAAGTGTGGCCAAATAAAGAAAAAATTGATGAAAACGACCAAAAATATTTTGCTTATAATATTCATAAATATTATCATTTTGTCAATTTTTTTTCAATATTACGTAAATATAGCCCTTTTTTTATAGAAATTTAGACCAAAAAAAATAATTTACAGGGAAAAAACAATTTTAACCGTTAATTAAAAGTTGGCCTATCAAAATTTACGGTGTCCATTTTTTTATGAAGTCCACTTTATATAATTCTATTATATATATATATATATATATATATATATATATATATATATATATATATATATATACAGTATATACAGTATCTATATACATGTTTATGAATATGTATAAGCAAATATTTTCTTACTTTATTATTACTAGGAAATGGGGTAGCTTATAATTTAATAATAGCATTTACGTATATTATAAAAGTGCATATGGTAAAGAATCCTTAGTTTCGTGATCAATACATATATATATATCAGCAATATACAGTATATGTATATATCTAGGGATTATAGTTTATTTATCACCTCATTCCTCTTTTGAAGGTGACGAATTTTTTTTGGATGTTAGTGGAAGGGATTAATCTATACATGATGCTTATGTACGCCTTAACAACAAGTACTTTACAACTCTGGCATTACTGCTTAATAGGATGGGGTATATGGCTCTTTATATTAAAATATCTTAAAAAGCTTAGTAAATGATGACGCTTATTTAATCTCTTTTCAGGTATGCCGCTAGTTTTTTCCGTTAGTTGGATAGGTGTAATGATGAAATTCTCCACTTCAACGTAATAATATAGTTTTTTTCACCTGACCTATTAAATTATCGAACTGTTCTTACTCTGTTATTCATAAAAATATTATTTCTTTGTTTAAAGGTGTTGGTTACCTTCAAAGAAAGAATACTTTAGTTATATTCTTAATGTACCGATATTTATAGTACTTTTAGTAAGTGTTTCTAAAATTTTCTTTCTCTTTCGTTTCTTATCCTATTTGAATCAAATTAAGAATCATTTTTCATATATTTATTTAATGTTTAAGGATGATTAACTCTTGGATATTGTACAATTTCCAGATAAATATAATTATACTATTAAAAGTCGTTTGGATTCTCATAACTAAACTCAAAGCCTCGAATACAATAGAAATCAATCAGATCAGGTGAGATATAGATTGAAAATTGGCATATATTATAATTAGCTATTCTCTGTTAATTATAAACCGATAATTTGCTTAGAAAAGCAGCAAAGGCAACTGTAATTCTCTTTCCATTATTGGGAATAACTTATATTCTCTTTCTATCGCATCCTCCTGGCCAAAAAGTTTCTCTAAATATATTTAAATATGTCAATGCAATACTTTCAAGCACACAGGTATGGGAAAGGTGTCTTACATATATATCATTAATTGTTAATTAGTTCTCCTTCTTCATCACGAAGGGTCTTGCCGTTAGTCTTTTCTATTGCTTTTTCAATGGAGAGGTTAGTTTCAATTACGCTGTATATATTTAATAAGAATATTAAGGGTAGATTGAGAAGCATGTTTTGTTTATATTTTACCTATCAATTGTATTTTAAAGGTCAAAACCACAATCGGACAAAAGCTATCCAGATGGAAAGATGAGAACTCCTTCCTAAAAATGAAGAAGAATTCAGCTGGTAATTTTCAAACTTGCTCTGAAACTATAAATTTAAAAAATACTGAACGTCAAGGAGGAGCTGAAAGTTGAATAGAAAACCTTTTAAAGAGAGGAAAAGAAAGAGACATAGTTTTATTTTTCATGTATTTTTTTTATTCTTAGAAAATTCTGTACATATTATATGAATTTCTCTTTATTTCTTCTAAATTATCAATTTAAATGAAACTTATAATCTTAGTAAACGATACAGAAAAAATAGAAACTATTATTAAAATCCTTATATTTTATTTATCTTGAATTATTAGTGAAAAGGAAACTGGTTTTTCAGTCATTAGAGATCTAGATGAA
The DNA here is from genome assembly GCA_904063045.1 of Dimorphilus gyrociliatus. Taxonomy (NCBI): domain Eukaryota; kingdom Metazoa; phylum Annelida; class Polychaeta; family Dinophilidae; genus Dimorphilus; species Dimorphilus gyrociliatus. The sequence goes on from CAJFCJ010000175.1 coordinate 11,664, forward strand.
GAGAGAAGTCAGAGTGAGAGTTAAATATATGCCTTTGTAGAAAAGGAAAAATAGTGACATGAGTACGGAAACGCTAGATACGGATTCTCCTAACTCATTTAATTACAACTAGATGAAGATTACCTCAAGAGGTCAGAAGTTATTAGTGAGTTCACTCATTTTAGTTAAGTATGCAGTGAGGAGCATTATTATTTATCGAAGCATAAGATTTTTTCGAAAGAATTGTATACTTTCTCTTTAAAAAGAAAAAAAGTGATAAAAATGTGTATATAGGATAAAAAAATTGTTTAATAGGAAAATTAATTTCCTTTTCAATTTATAAATAAAATAAAGAGCTTGGAAAAATTATGAGTATTTACTATTAAGAAGAATTTTATTCATAAATACAAGAGGGATCTGATTAATTTATTGATCTTATATAATGATATTAATTAATTTTCACCTTCATCAACTTCAAATTTTATGGGAAGCAGCTTGCACAATTGTATGTCTTTTTTTAAATATTTTCTTATTAGATTAATACGACCTATATGCGAATCATTTCCATTGCTAATTGACCACTGAAACGTCAAAAGATGATTAAAACTATTCCAGCTGTTATATTCGTGTACTCCTCTGCCTTTCTTTACCTTTTCTGATGTGTACAACGGAAGAAAATGTAATGTTACATTTCTTAATTAGCTTTAATGAACAATTTTATGAAAACATTTTCATATTATCTATATATAAACTATATACTGTATATATATATGTATATATACATTCTAAAGATACGTATATACAGCAAACGCTAGATATATACTTAAGCCTTTATCTCTCGATGAATATTTCACATTCGGTAAATTCTATGTGACACTTGAACAAACTGACAAAATTTATCCTTCCTTTATTAGAACCACGTTGTAAACGCGATATAAGGAAGAATTTTCTGTTAGCGAGAGTTGATTGTTTTTCTTTTTTCCTCTCTCCTTTTTGTTCATTAATGAAAACTGATAATAATAAGATTCTATTGAAGATGAAAAAAATCTCTCTTGCACTTAAAAATAAAGTATTTTTTGTATATTTCTCTTTTTTAAATTTATAAATATATATATATATACTGTATATATATATATATATAAATGGAAGCATAATTAAAGCTGTTTAAAAGTGGTATTGAAAATATTTCGTATTTATAAAGAAACCTTCTTCTCTCTTTTTTCTTGTCAATTCATAAATCAATATTTCTCTTTGCGAAAAAAAAATAAGTCTGTAAATCCCTTTAAGAAATTTCATTCTCAGGGTTTTGACATATCATTTTTGTTAAAATGGGATATACAATGAAAAACTATATAAACTGGAATGAGGATGGAATAATGTATTATTTAGGTTATTAGATACCATTAACGGAAATATGCAAAACCGAAAGAGATTTTAGGTTAAAGAAGGCCATTAAAATTCGGTGTGAGCTTACAAATAATCCACTTGAGAATACATTTGTAATATTTAACATTGATATATTATTTTTTTTTTTGCAGATAAACTTAAACATTTCTTTAGATAAAAAGTTTATCCTTCTGTACTGGATGTACTAACATTTTATATCAATAGACTAGTCTATAACTCTCTTAAGTTGCCTGTATATCTTCATATTTAGGTCATTAAAATGTAAAATTTAAAGGGCAAGTTTATTAAGTAAGATTAACAATATCATTGTTGACAATTCCATCCGTCTTACGTCAACAAAAAAGGCTCGCTTTGTAGTTTGTAACTATACATTACGTCTCTCCAACTGGTCTTTAAATGTATTTTTACACGAATATCCTCTTTTTGAAACTTAGTTTTTCCGTTCTATAATCATATTTTTACGTCATCTTTTGAATAAAATTATGGAAAGACGGAGAAAAGCATAATAAGCCGGAGGGAAGGAAGGTTAGAGTAGGGTGAAAGATGTTGTAGACGATAAAATGCAATTATGACATTAGTTATTTTACACTAAGAAGAGTAAGAGAAAGAAAATGGATGATATTTAGCTGAGCGTAACAATTTAAATCCTTTAATACGTTTTTTTTATCTCTTTTATTCTAAGAAAAACAAAAGAATATCTTTTCCGTTACATTAGTAAGATAAAAAAAAATAAAAATTTTGCCAATTAATTTACATGAATTGCCCCACACGCGAAGTCATCGAGATGGCTTGGGCTTCATCTCGGTTAATTGATATGTGACAATATTTGTTTGTTTGTCAACAGAGAGAGACATTTCTAAATTGTAAACCGACAGATGGTGCCACTTTCCATCCAACTCCATCCTACAACAACAGTAAATAATTTTCATTACTTTATCATCTAAAATTACCTTTCCCGCTCATTCTCAACTGCACTCTTTTAAATAACTGTACGAATTTTAATTTCAATACAGAAATATTAATTATACTTGTATACTACACTATATATATACTGTTTTTATCTATTAATATATATATATATATATATAGTTTTAGATTTATTGTATAAGCAAAGGCATAAAAAGCCAAGTTTGTAAAAATTTATCTTTGTGTTGTTTTCTGTATAAAAATTACTGATTATCTCTAATTCAAAGGCTTCCTTCTACACTTTCCATCAAATATATAAATATTTCATAAAAGTATAACTATGCGCTATCTACAAAGGTCAATGAACCTTGTACTTGCACTATGAAGAAATGCATTCTAATTGAAGTATGGGGGAGGGGATGGGGGAATTTAGTGCAATAGTTTTTCTATTTAATATATATATAGTTCGTGTCATTCGCTTTACATAAATCTATCGTTTATATATTTTTACAGGTGGAAAAATTCACGACTCTTGCTATTTTTAGAAATAATAACTATTTTTAAATTGTCTTCTTTTTTCATTTATCGTCAAGACACTTTCAACTGATAAATTTTACAATTTTTCAATGAATAATAAAGCTATTTAATGCATATGTAATATGTATTTCACTATCAGAAGTGTACACCAAGTATATAGTGTATAAGGTAAATAATACATTTTATATACTATTCATATAATTGCATTCATATAGTAAATATTTTTATGAATAATTAAGCAGACTCATCAATCTTTTCATTAATTTTCCGAAGATAAATACAAGGAAAGTAAATAAGAAAAAGAAAAAGAAGCAGAAGAAATAGAAAAAAAGGATGGAAAAATATCAACATTATCTTATTATAAACGAATAATAAAATAATAATGCCCATGTCTAAAAATTTGATAGATTATAAACTTAAATTGTAGAAAACTCTGTGAATAGGGAGACCTTATTATATTATCTTTGCAAAGATATTTATACCTTATTATATTAGTTTATTATTGTAAGAAAAACAGAGAATATATTTTGATGAGAAATGATATAATGAATATTTAAATAGAGGAAGTGAATATTCTTAAAAATAACATAATAAATTTACATATATATATATGTATCTATACAATTAAGTTATTAAATTAAAAGAAAATTCATTAACTAAGGAGAATTTCATATGTTAAATTAAGTTATAATAAACAATGAAATACTTTTATAGTTTCTCCTTTTAGACAAGAAGTAGTACATTTGATAATATACTGTTTAGCAGTCATTTATTAAAATTAATAGTATTACATGTATAGTAAGAGATTGTACATATCATATGCAGAAGAGTAAATTACATTATATTAATGATATGTACATATTCTGAGTTTAGTATAAATGAGTTTTACATTCGATCATGATTAGAAGATTGTTAATAAGTAGAAGAACTTAGAGGAAAGAGATTAATGAATACGTGTTAAGTTTACTTCACAAGATAATCGATAATAGAACCATTAATTTCAATGCAATTGAAGTATATATAATTTTTCTTGGCTACTTATAATTTAAGATATTTTTTTGTAACCCAATATTGCCTAGTGTTGATGTATATTTATTAAAAATGTTCCAAAAATGGGACAATATAAATATTTTCTTCGAAAAAGATAAGCTATTGTTTTCCATTAGATGATTAACTACAAATACTATTCGTTTCCCCAGTTTATCAACACAATATCTATTTATGGAAAGAAATCTCAAGAAATTGTATATTGTCCATTTGACTAAGTTTTGTATAGAGATAAGAATGGTTGTAAATTAACCAATATGACTTTTGTGTCGGTCAGAAAACAGCTAAAGTTGTAATTAAAGGTAAATTTGATGTAAGCCATAAAAGTGGAGTGTGAAATCTTATACATGTGTAACGTAAAATGAGGCTATAGTGCTTTAAACAAAACTTTAAATCCACTCTTCCGGTTCATCATTTCATAAATATAAGAATGAATATTATTACAAATACGTAATAAATCCAATAAACAACATTTTTCATATGATGTTAATACATATTTATAAATCTTGTTAATTTGGTAAACTTACACGTAAGAAACTAATTAACTTATATAATACATTAATTATCAATTTATAAATGTATATATGAAATAAACAAATTGATTTTTTCCTGGGGCCAACAGAATGGTTTAAAATAGAACCAGTTTTAGAAACTGTATAGTGTACTCTCTTCAACATTTTAGCCCATTATTTAAAAGAGTGATATAGTGTTGTTATTTTTTATTCACTTCTATAGGATTTTTAAGTAAACTTTATTTAATATTCCTTATTATATTTCATAAAATGTAACAAAAGAAACTAATTTTTTTTAGATAGATTTCCCGCTCATGCTTCTTGTTTCTTTATTTTATATATGGGACTCTCTCCTATTTAGAATACAAGTACACATACACACATACATACATATATGTATTTATAGAAAGTTGTTTTTAATGTCCAAAGAAGGTATTGTAAATAACTAGGGTCATTCAATAATAAAAATTGATTCACAATAGTAGTTCATTTCTGATCGACACATTTCTACTCAATCTACATCTTTCAACTAAAGATAAACCAATAATATCCAAAAGAGGAAGTAGAAAAAGCTCAAGGAAATAAACTAATGATTAAATTGTTGATATTAGACTAAATTTATGAATGAATATTCCCTAATCTATAAAAAGAAGCTCTGATTACATCACCTAGAATAATAAGATATTGAATTTCAGATGAAATTTACATGTCCTACTGATATTTTTAATTAATACGACTTTCAGATTATCATTTGTAAATAATACAATTATTAGATTATTTTTTTCCCACGATAAACGAAAAGACATGGTGCGTCTGTAAGGGATAACACTGGACTGAATAACACCTCATTTGTTTATATTTGTAATTCCTAATTAAAGAATATTAAGAGTAGTAGGAAAAATATTAGGTAAACAAATTTTCATGGTTTGTTTTACTAGAAACTGAACAAGCTGAAACAGATTTAAACTGATTTACTGGAAATAAAAATATTTGATTTATTCGGAAAGCGGCTAAAGTGAATGAGCTAAAACCTAATTTTATTGGGTCTTCGTCGCTAAAAAAGGGTACTTCTCCTTTGACGGTAAAAAGCTAATCAACTATAAAACTTAGGCGGACCTACGTATCTAAGGAATATATTTACGGTGCTGCCACCCATACGTTATGTTAGATATATTTGCAGTTTTGCAGCTCCGGAGGAAAAATGCTTATCGCTTTTCTCTTCCCTCTTCTACTGCAAACCATAGCCGACGATCACTATGCGGATATAAAAGATATAAATATTGCTGCTATTCTATCAGTTCATGCATACGATAAGCACCAGTTTTGCGGTAAAGAATTAAGAGAAATTGGCGCTTTGCAGTATGTTGAAGCAGTAGTATGGGCTGTTAAGCAGATAAATTCAAATAAAACATATCTAAAAAATTTGGATATGGGCTATGTAATCTTAGATGACTGCAATAAGGATACGTCGGCGCTGAAACAAACTCTTCATGTCATGCCGAAGCACATGAGAAAAGGAGTAAATGGTTCTTTGACCTTTTATGACGTCATTGGAGTGCTTGGGGCAGAAAGTTCACCTTCGAGTATTATGGTTGCAAATCTCTTATCATTATTCGAAATTGCCCAGATCTCACCGTTAGCCAGCTCAGACGCTTTGTCGGATAGGGATCGTTATCCATATTTTTTGAGGATGGTACCGGCCGACAAACATCAGGTTAGTCGCTAAAATAACCTTAACAAACTAATATTTCTAATAGTTTGCATTGTTTTCCCTCTCTCTCTAACTAATTGTAAAAAGGAATAGAAATTAATTTATAAATTGAAAAGTAAGAAAAGAGAAAATAGTTGATAATTTTTGATGATTGAAAAGAAACCCCGTTGTCAATTGATGCGAAACCCTTGATAAAGTTTAGAAAATCCTAGTCAGCAAAAAGCACTTGAAATTTACTAATTTCTTTAACTCGACTTTTCTCTTTGCATTTCCAAACCCATATGTTAACAGTCATATTTCTATTCTACTGTGAATGAAGGTTATCAGTAATTGCTTATTTGGCGCGAGATTGTTTTAGATTTAAAAAAGTCGGATATTAACAATGACAAGCTTCATCCGATTATTTACAGAATTGAAACGAAATAGCCGGAAGTTCATTAATAAGTCACTATTAAAACTGTTTAAAATCAAATTTTATATTATTAAATGTTTTGGTATTCCAATTATTTTCTGTATATATGTCTAATGAAAATAATTCAGCTAAAAATAGATATTACTCTATCAGAATAAGATTTAGAACATTGACCCTTTTTTTACCAATTCGTTAATATCTATATAAGTTTCCCAATTATTGGTCCAATTTTCGAGTTAATGAATAATTTAATCTTAAAATATAGGATACAGCTGAATAATAATTGCATTTAAGAGATAGAGTTAGAGAGAAAACGCAAAATCTAGCGAACTCCTCTAAACAATTAATATTTTATTCATAATCCTTTCTCTTTCCTCTTTTAAATCCTTTTTCGTTATTTTATATTATTTTATGATAATCTCTTATTAAAAGGTGCTTGGTATAATCAATTTGCTTCTACATTTCAATTGGACGTTTATTAATGTCGTCTACTCGAAGGGTAGCTATGGTTCAAAGGCGGCCGAGAGTCTCAAGGGTGAAGCCAAACGTCATTCCATTTGTCTAGACATGGTTAAAATTATACGGCAACAGGATCCAGTCAGTGCCTATGATAAAATTGTTGCTGATTTTAAAAAAAGTGAAGCCAGAGTCATCGTCGTTTATTTGGATCAGGAAGAGTTGCATATGCTTTTTTCAGCAGTAATCCGAGCAGACTTAGTGGATAATTTCACTTGGGTTGGCAGCGACGGTCTAGGTTTAAATACTGACGATATGCAAGGAGTTGAAAGCGTTGCTCGGCGGGCACTGGCCTTGAGAACGCAAACTTCTATTGTAGATGAATTTCAAGACTATTTTAAACAGTTAAATCCAGACAAGGCACCTGGAAACCCCTGGATTAAAGAAATGTGGGAAAAAATGTTTGATTGTAGCTGGAATATAGACTGTGATAAATCCAAAGTAGTGGGTGACTCAAAGCTTTATGATCCAGAGGGTTCAGTCGGAAAGATCATTGACATTGTGTATGCCTTTGCTGAAGCAGTTTCGATTATTATCCATCAAGACTGTCCAGATGTTGTTGGTGATCAATTAGATCATTGTCTCCGAGGTAAAAAGATTTATTCTCGTCTTCGCGAATTGTCCTTCAAAGGTTAACAATCAATAATGAAATTAAGCTACCTGTAAAATAGTAGATACCAAAACCCATAAAAAAACAACCAGAAAAGATAAAAATCGTTTATAATTTTCCAATGGCCTAACGTCTCATTTATTTCAATTTTTTTATCTTTCCTAAAAAATTTGCCCATCTCTCTTAAGGTTGAAGATAAAAGTAAAATCTTCAACAAGGATACGGTAAAAGTGTTGCATAGTGGAAAAAATTGATATTTTTTCTTTATAGTATAGATATCATAGTCCAGAAATTATTAATCTACATCTTTATGAAAGTAAACGTTAAGAGTTTATCAAAATTAAGTATATGAAGGAAACTGAATACATGGGAAAACAAACAATATTGATGGTTTAACAGCTGAAAGGTTAACTTTTAAAAGTAAAAGTAATCAGATAAAATCATTCTAGACCAAATTGGTCACATGACTTATGCAAAAATCTGTTTTACTATTCTCCAGCATGTTTCCCACTTGGAATACAAACGATATATTCTAAAATACAAAAGCTCCAGTTAATTATGGAATGCGATTATGCTATATCTAGACATAACTGAACTGTAGTGTGTATCTGTTGTAATATATTGAAAACATAAGGGTAAAACCCATATTAGATCCAGATCAACGATACCAAACAGTCACGTGCGTGAACTTACAAATCAATCAACCAAAAGTAGAGGTAGTTTGTCACTTTAACTAAATTATCTTACTATAGTTTTATACGGATCTCTCAACAGCTAAGACCCCCCCGCCTTAGCTTCTCCACCCCCTCTTTTTATTCTCTTCATCTGTTACCTTGCCAAAGAAATGTTCTTTTTTTTTATCTGTATATAATAAAACGGAGAAAAGAAAATAATTAATCGGGAAATTTTCTCCATCTATACTAAAGAAGACTACGTAAAACTAGCTCTTTCTTATTGATTTTTTCCCAAAATTTCTTGGAAAAAGTCCAATGTTATTTAAATCATCTTTAACAAAACTAGACTGCAATATTTAAAAAAATTCACATGCAGATATTAGTCTCAATATATTTATTATAAGGAAGAAGTCTTTGTCTCTTTTGCCAACAGAAATGAAATATAATGACACCGGAATAACGTGAAAACTATCCTTTAACTTGTAACAAAGTGATGACACCCATTAACTCTTCAATTATCTAGTTAGCGATAGTTTATAAACTTCGTTTTTGAAATAATATAAAGGATTATTTCCAGGGAGGTTTCCTGGCAACGCATTACTCACGGGAATTGATTGTTATTTTAACAATATAATCATATTATTTGTAAATTTTATATATACTAATATATATATATATATATATATATATATATTACATTACATATATATATATATATATATATATGTTAAGAAATGTTCAAAAATAACAATAAAAAACACAAACTAAGCAAATTTTATATACAATATAATAATTTTATTGATTGCTAACCTTTTAAATCAAAGGAAAATCTGGTCATGTTGAGTTTACAGAGGATGGAGATATTCAAGATGGCTACGAAATTGTTGTATTAGAAGAAAAGGGTCACAATGTGTATAAATCTTCTAAAGTAGCTGAATTTAATATTGGAAATTCTAATTTAACATTCTATCGACCTGTTAATTGGCCAAATGGCAATCCACCAGTTTCTTCTTGTGGGCCAACTTGTAGACCCGGCTACGTATATTCCTACGGGAAGAATACCTGTTGCTGGCGGTGTCTACAATGTTCACTAAATGAGATAACTATAAACGACACCCATTGCGCCCCTTGTCCGGAATCGGAATGGCCAGATATCACCTTTTCTCGTTGTGATCCAATAGCGGCTGAAATTATTCCATGGAATGATCCCCTAGCTATAGTTATGAGAGTATTGGGGATATTAGGAACGTTCGTTTGCTTCATCGTTTTCTTTTTTTACGTTAAAGTGAGACTTCTTTTAAAGAATCTTCAACCACAGAGAAACCATGAAAATCTTAAATTATATATTTACAAACATAATCAATTTTCTAATGTACTAGTATTTAAATGACGAGGGTAGAGGCAAATTCTAAATATCTTAAATTTGTATAATTTATTTATTCCTGATGATACAAGGCGATTGATCAATGCGACACCTGATCAACTTCGAAGTAGAGCACGATTTTTTTTTTATCTTTTTGAGAATATTACTTTAACACTTGTTTACTATTTGGTTTTAAAAAGTAGAGTTAAGGGATTGGAAGCTCTCGAAAACTAAATATTCTTAAGTCTACTTAAGAGAGCGTAAAAACCTCTTTCTAAGATCTTTTTGTTTCCATAATCACTTGTAATTATAAGTACAATATAACATGATAAACAAAAAAGGGAGGGAAATTCAAATATGGTTTTAGCCTAGGGGAGTTTGGAAAAAGGGTTTCTCCAGTTTTACCATTAAAGTTCTATTGGTTATCTTGTCAGATATTTTATTAGAAGTGTCACTTTAAGCACTCTGAAGCAAAAATTATTAAGGCTACCAGCAGAGAGTTATCTTTTATAATGTTAGGAGGAAGTAGTATACATTATGTATTGGTTTTAACTATCGTTTGTCAACCACAGACTTTTATTTGTTATTTAAACTATATTGGCTGCAACGTTTGTTTTACGGTCGTCTATTCCGCTCTACTGATTCGAACTAACCGAATTTACCGGATTTTTAAGCATGGTAGACGAACAAAAGCACCGCCAAATTTAACATCGCCTCTCTCCCAGGTTCTACTCTCCTTCAGTCTTGTTTCTATACAGGTAAGAAGTTTTATTTGCTAGATTTTTCTTTCCTTCTTTACATTAACGCATTTTGCTTATCTACATAAAAACTACGGTTGTCTATTTCTTGTATTTATATGTACAGTTTACACACAAATCGATAAAAAAGAACAAATAATTTCTTTATTTTTCTTCATTGACCCTCCTAGAATAAAGTGTGAAAACTGCGTAGTTTTGATTTTCATCATGGAAAAATTACCTTTATATTGACTAAACATTCACGTTTCTTACGAAATTAGCTCTTCCCTATCAATCATTTGTTTAGTATTTATCTTCAGTTCATATACAATTTAAAATATAATTCAATAGAAATTAACTTGTTAATTATCATTATTTTATTATGAGATATCTTTCATTTAAGAAAATATATATTGAACGTTTATTGCCTATATCATTAATTCCTTTGCACGGTTCAAATTTGCCTTATTGATCCTATTTAATGCCAAATCAATTGTCGCATAACTAAGCAGAAAAGATTCGTGATTTACTTTTTCAATTCTACTGCTGTAATATTTGTAAAAAATGAGAGTAAAGGAGAAACGAATAGTTTCTCCTCTACCCTACTATGTGAAAGAAAGTAAAACTGTCAAAAATATAAAAACAGTTACTTTGGTATGCAATAAACTTGATCTTAAGTGTAAGAATCTATTATATCTAAAGGATGTACTTTTTATAAACCTCTTAGTACAGTTATAAGAGATTTAAAATGGGGATGAATACTTCGAAAAACAGAAAAGACAAATACAAAATGGGTTTTCGTAAAGTAGCATTGTCACCACGTTTTTTTTCTTACTATCTAATGCATTGTAGTAGTTTTATATCACAAGCTTGACTTTGATGTCCAAAGTAGGTAAAGACATGCGATTCTAATTATATTTGCTATTAAATACTATATTTTCTCTTTTATTTCAAAATATAGTATTATTTTATCTGGACTTTGTGATCAAATCATTTATGTTGTAAATAACAGCTATCTTAATGCGTATTTAACTTTTATTATTATATATAAGCTTATCTACAGTATATACACTATAATAAATTTAGTGTACACATTATTTGTAATACAGTGCTTATCTTGATAAATAAGGGTGTTATACAGCTAAGAGTGCATTGAAAGACAAATACTAGAAATTGAGATGAGTGCGTATTGTTTTAAATTATTAGGAAACATTGGTAAAACTATATAGTGATAGTAATACGCCCTTAGTTTTGATATAAAATTATAAAATTTTATTGTTAATACGAATTAAAG
>CAJFCJ010000176.1:0-23202 GCA_904063045.1 Dimorphilus gyrociliatus
CTTTCTTTGTGTAAAAATCCTTTCTTTTTGCACCTTTTTTTAAATAAAGTTTTCAAAAGTATGTTCTAAATTAGTAGTTTCTAAGAAAAGCTTTATTTCGTATAATCTTTATTTCGAGATCGATGCTGTTTCATGAATTTCCTTCATCTTTTTTGTAATCATTAGCATTTTTATTTGATTAAAAGTTTTGTGTGTGAGTTTGATATACTTTCTGTTTTGATTTTGCATTATAAGGGATAATCTAATTTTTTTTATTGTACTAATAAAAAGGTCAAAAAATATATACAGTGGTGTGCAAAAAAAATGGGCCACCACTTTTTTTATAAATATAAGCCATATAAGACTGTTTTAGAAATGAAATGTAATAAGTGTTTTTACTAATTAATAAACTATTAAATATTTATATAACTGTTTTTTCTTAAAACTTTTTTTTGTTTATTTTTAGTTAAATTGAAAAAACTAGTGTTCAAAAAAAATGGGCCACTTGAAAGTTTCCCTCCATTTTGACTTATAAAGTGTATTTTTTTCTTGCCCTATGTCTAAACATCTCAGTAATCTAGAAAAGGCCCTGATAATTGAAGATTTAAGAAATGGAATGACATGCAACTCTATTTCTATTAAAAGAAATACTGGGAGATATATGGTACAAAGAATAGCTGAACTATATAGAATAGGATCTCCCATAAGCCGAAAATATGGCTCTGAAGAAAATCTATCCTCTGTAATACTATTAAAGACTTCATTAGACGTAAACACCAAGAAAATCCTTTTATAACATCACTAGAAATAACAAAAAAGATAATTCAAGAATTCGATATCACAATATTCAGATCATCTGGATCAAGAACACTTAAAAGTATAGGGTTACTAACTGATATAGCAATATAGAAGCCTTTATTAAAACCAAAAAATATCAAAAAAGATTCGAGTTATCAGAAAAGTTTTTAGGCATGTCTAATGAAGCTTTAAAGACTATTATTTTTTCAGATGAAGTTAAATTTAATCTTTTTAGTAGTGATGGAGCAAGATATGTAAGGTATTAAAAAGTTAAAAACACCATAGTAAGAATATTATTCCTATAGTTAAACATGGAGGTGGAAACATTATGGTATGGGGTGCAATATCATATAGAAGGCACTGGTGAGTTAGTTTTATTGAGGATACAATGACCGGGGCTGCATATAAACAAGTTTTAGCTCAAAATCTTTGTTCCTCCGCATCTAAAATGGGACTTATTCAGTTTATTTTCCAACATGACAATGATCCAAAGCACACATCTAAGCTTGTAACCCAATGGCAGCGGAAGAAGGTATCGAAACACTAGAATGACTTGCTCAAAGCCCTGATTTAAATCCAATAGAGCATATATGGGGCGTATATAAAGAGCTGCTTGAAGAAAAAAGGAAAACTAAAGAAAAGAGGGGGCTTGTATATTTTAAGGTCTACATTTTTAATATAAAATTTTTTGATGTAGACCATATAATATACAAAAGCAAAAATTTTTTATAAAATTATTTTAACCCTTCCTAAAATGATATCATCTAATATTTTTGATAATTTAGAGGCATTAATGGACTTTTTAGTTGAAAATAACATCGTCAACTCTCAGGGCGTATGTCCTGTTTGTACTAACACAACAGAGTTGAAAATTTATAAACAACTCAACAAAAGGAGGCTGATATTTAGATGCATAGGAAGAGGATGCCAGAAAAAGACTCCGATAATTAAAACAAAACTGTGTATGATAAAGTATGTAAGTTTGTTATACTATATAATCTCAGGTTGCAGTTATTGGCAGTTAAATATTTGGTTCGGAGTCACAAATGTAACTATCTCAAAGCTCAAAACACAGTTGAGATTTTGTTATTCTATATTCTTAGACCAAAATCCTATTTTTCTCGATAGAATTAATAAAAAACATACAGGCTGATGAGACTGTTTTATCCATAGGGGGCATTATCATGAACCCAACTTCCACATCCGATAACACTACTGATACAGTCTGGATTTTGGGAGTAGTTGAGCACACTGATCGGAGAAAATTCTTTCTAAAGAGAATTCCTAATAGGCGAGTAAATACACTTTCTAATTATTTAGAGGGTATAATAAGAGTTGGAAGTGTATTGTGTACTGATGGATATCCATCTTATCCATCTGTTTGTGTTAATTTAGCACTAACACATAGAGTTGTAAACCATATTGATGAGTTTGTAGCGATAGATGGTACTCATACTAATAACATCGAGGCCTTTTGGTCTCATTTAAAAGCTTCTATGGGGAAAGAAAACGGAGTTAAAAGAGAAAAAATCGATGCATGGATTGATGAATATACCTTTAAAAGAAGATATGTTGTTGGTATGTCTAGAGAGGAATTTTATGAATTTTTATTTTTATTCTTAGAATTTATTTAAGAAACTTAACATTTAATTAAAATTATAGTAAAATTCATTTAATTATTGAAATTTTTTCTAAAAATTTTTATCCAAGGTAGAGTACCCTTATATGTAGACCTTATAATACAGTGAGGAACAAAAAAATGGGACACCCTAAAAAATGAGTTACAAAAAAGGGTGATAGTGTAAAATAGCTATGTAGTCTTTTATTAATTAAATAAAAATTTTACAATTCATTATTTTTAAGGTCATATTTTTGTTGGGATTTGATGTATTTTGTAAAAAAGAGGGATAAAAAAATGGGACACTTATTAAACAGTTATAAAATGAGGTAAAAATTTCATAAAATACCTTAAAACTTATACCCTATGGCAAAACATATTAGTAAAATAGAGATAGGGGAGGTTTTAGGATTAAGGAAGGCAAAGTATTCTACCAGAAAAATCTCAGAGATAATGCGAATAAGTAAATCAACTATAGGAAGAATTGTAAAAAAAATCAAGGATAATGAAGATATATTTAGAAAAAAAGGTTCTGGTAGACGCCTATCGCTCGATAGCGACCAAATAGATGTTTTACAAAAAATATCAGAAGAAAATCCAAGGTTAGTAGGAAGTCAATTAGCCAGAAAGCTTGAGGAAAAAGCTAATATTCATGTATAAAAAAAACGGTTATACGATATTTAAAGAGTAGAGAAATATATGCTAGAATAGCACGGAGAAAGCCTTTCTTATCTCGTCTTCATAGACTGCAAAGACTAAATTTCTAAAAAAGATTTTATTCAATAGTGATAAAAGCAAATTTTGCTTATCTAATAGCGATAAAGGAGTTATAGTGTATAGAAAAATAAATTCTGAGTACCATGATGCAAATACAGTAAAACTGTAAAATTTGGTGGAGGTGGTGTAATGGTGTGGGGCTATATTAGCTATAAGGTGTAAGTGAGTTAACTTTCATTGAAGGAACAATGAACTCCATTAAGTATATTAGCCTATTATCGAATATTTTTGAGTTAGAAAGAACCAAACGCTGATAAAAGACCATATCTTCCAACAAGATAACGCTCCATGTCATAAATCAAAGCTAACAATGGAGTTTTCGCCGAAAAGAACATTAAATCATTAGAATGGCCAGCCCAAAGCCCGGATTTGAACCCAATAGAACACGTATGGGGGTATAGAACATTAGCTAAAAAAATACAGATAAAATCAATCAATCAACTAAAAGAGGAAATAACCCAAATATGGAAAAATATACCATTAGCATATATAAGAAAGGCTATTGATAGTATGCCAAGAAGAGCAGAAGCTGTATTTAAGATGAAAGGAGGTCATACTAAGTATTAAATCGAATTTTTTAATATGTGTCCCATTTTTTGTCCCTGTTTTTTACAAAATTCATCAAATCCTAACAAAAATATGATCTTAAAATAATGAATTATACAAATTTTTTATTTAATTAATAAAAGACTACATAGCTATTTTATATTTTAGCTATACTTTTTTTAACTCATTTTTTAGGATGTCCCATTTTTTTGTCCCTCACTGTATACAAGCCCCGAAAGGAGAGTTAAAAGAAGAAATACTTAAAATATGGAACTCTATTACTCCGGAAATGCTGCAACCATATATAATGAGGTTTCATAAAAGGGGGTGGCTATATATAATGCTAAAGGAAGACATACGGATTATTGAATCCTAGTGCCCTATTTTTTTTGAACACTAGTTTTTTTTTCAATTTAACTAAACCTAACCGAAACAAAGTTTTTAAGAAAAAACAGTTATATAAATATTTGATAGTTTATTAATTAGTAAAAACACTTATTACACTTCGTTTCTAAAACAGTCTTATATGGCTTATATTTATAAAAAAAGTGGTGGCCCATTTTTTTGCACACCACTGTATATTTTTGTTTAAAAAAACTCCATTTAATTTTGAGAATACGCCATTTCTTAATGAGACCTGTGTAATGTCAACTTTTTAAATACTAAAAAATTATAGTGTTACTAAAAAAAAAATAAATTTTCCTTGAAAGTATAATACATTCATATATAAATCATAGCAACCGTTATCTTTTTTAATAATGAATACACAAATTAAAGTTTAAAAAATATTTAAAACCATAATATTTGTAAAATTTTCTTTAAGATACTACATGCGAAAAAGTAAACCTCCTAAAATTGGATTATAAAGGCTATGTAAATCAGTATTGAGTTTCGCAAACTTACAAAGTGTAAATTCTATATTTTTCTTATTTTTTTAACAATTAAATCACTACTTTTTAACCAATATCCATATAATCTTAAAAAAGTTACGTTTATGAAATAAGAAAGGGGACCATGGAACTTAGGTTCCCCTTCGATCAAAAATTGATTTTTTTTTTGGAAATATGGAGAAATTGAAAAGAAGAGGGAATAAAAATAAAATTTAAAAAAAGTTTTTTTACAACATTTCTAAAGTATTATTTTAGCTCATTTTAATTAAAAATTATTGAGATTAGTTTCAGAAACGCCTCTTTTTAATATTTTTCTTAAATAGTCATCTGGAAATAACAAAATTAAAATTATTATGTATGTTTATACAATTAGTCGAATATACTTTTTTATAACACCCCATGTGTTTTCTATTGACTGTGTATTCGCACCAGTATATGGATCTATAAATTCTCGATCATGATTAACGGTGTCTTCTATATATTATAGCACCTCTAGTTTTATGTATCCAGGTCACTAGTCAGTATAAATAATGCTGTCTCTATATAAATCCTTTGTAGTTACATAATTAATTTCTTTTTTTCTATCAGTTACCACAAGAAAAAGTGTTTTCTTCGTATGGATATCAATACCATCAATCACCCACTTTTTTCTAAGAAGTCGACCTACATTATACTTTCTTTTGGAAAGCATACTTTCCTTTATATGTACTACATGAACTGGACCTCCTATCATCTCGTTTTCACATTATCATAAATGAATAAATTTTTTTGTCTATTTCTTAAGTCCATTTACATACATATTTTAGGAAAAATCCCGAGTTCATTTGCTAATTCATTTTTATTTAGTCTTGTTTGCATATAAACATAAAGAAAGTCTATGAATATATTACTTTTGCATTTTGAATTTTTTAATGTTATTTTCATATAATGAGATTGCACTTTTAAATAAAGTACACTTATCGCTGTAGAAAGTGTTATATTGTATGATTATAGCTTTTTTCGATACATTTAGTACATATATTACATCTACTACTAAACCCCATATCTGACATAAATTCGATACATTACTTCTTATTAGAAGTTGCTACAACCAATTCTCTATACGCCACATTTTAGAGGAAAATAAAATTTGTTTTAAGAATGACTATATTATAGTAATATTGTAATTTTTTAAATTCAATTTTTATCGCCATCTCTTCAATTTCTCAATATTTCCAAAAAATCAATTTTTGATCGAAGCGATCTTAAGCTCCATCTTACCTAAAAAAGGCTATCTTTTTTGTTATTAGAAAAGAATGAATTTTTTCCATAGAGAATATTTTTATTTGAAAAAACACCTAACTTACTATTATGTAAAACTACTTTATATTGGGGGCAATGTAACATTTTAAATGTTACAGACTGTATAATTTTTGTATATTTATCTTAAATAATGTATTTAATTGTGTTGATATGATCTTAATTGTAAAAATATGTTTTAAAATTTCAACAATTTTTTGTCTCATGCCAAAAGTTTTTAATATTGATAATTCTACTGAAAAAGATCAGTTAATTACTTACAGTCTGTAACATTTGAAATGTTACATTGCTCCCAATATAAAGTAGTTTTAAATAAAAGTAAGTTAGGTGTTTTTTCAAATAAAAATATTCTCTATGGAAAAAGTTATTCCTTTCTGACAAGACGCTAATTTGGCCTTTTTATTTCCTAAAAATACATTTTGTAACACTAAAATATTATATTGCCCTGGAAAAAGGTGATTTTATTATTAAAAAATTAAATTAAAACATATAATTATCACTTAATAGTCTGATAAGGTTTATACTGATTTTCAAAAATTTTATTATTCAATATTAGGCACTTCTTCCTTTTTCGTATGTTGTATCCTAAATGATTAAATAAAGGTCTATTTAAAATTTTACAAAGCTCTTATATGTGTTTTCAATTTTTAAAAATATACTTTCAAAAAAGATGAACGGTGATTTGATTGATTTATCAATGTATTATACTTTTAAGGAAAATTTACAATTTTTTTTTAAGTATAACAATATTTTTTCAGTACTTTAAAATTTCACATTTTGATGACTTATTAGCGAATATAAAAGTTTAACATCATATAATAAAAATTATACCTGGTTATAAAATTTGACCCTTATGAAGCGACATCTAACAGCAACTGAAAAGACTGAAATTAACATTCTTGCATCAGAAAATATTGGAATCAACAAATTAGCTACACAATACAAGGTATCTCGAATGACAATTTGGAGAGTAGTAAACAAAGAGAATAATGACCAAAATTCGACTAGTAATGAAAGGGGAAGATTAATAAGCGGGGATATTGAAGCAGAAGTCATAAGAACTATCAAACTGTCACCAGACACCTCACTTAGAAAGCTAGCAATATTTTTACAGGACAAGTTTAAGATGAAAATATCACATACAACTATAAAAAGATACTTAAATGACATTGGCATAGCTGCATATTCACCAATTAAAAAGCCAATGCTTAAACCTGTCCATATACAAAGGCGATAAGAATTATCAAAAAAAATTTTTTTACGTGGATTAATGAACTTAAAAAGATTTTCTTTACAGATGAAAGTAAATTTAATTTAATTCATTCCGATGGAAGAGTAAAGGTATGGAGGGAAAAAGGTAAAGGATACGAGAAGAAGTATTTACGTGAAACATTAAAGTTCAATGGAGGAAATGTTATGGTATGGGGCTGCTTTTCGTATAAAGGTGTTGGTAGAATAAAAATAATTGATAAAAGAATGACAGCAATAGATTATATTGAAATCTTAAGGGACGAATTAATACCATCAGTAAAAAATAAATAGGGGAAGATACACCTATTTTATTCCATGATAATGATCCTAAGCTCACAGTTAGGATAACCAAAGAGTTTTTAGGAACTCAAAACATCAAAGTACTACCCTGGCCTTCACAATCTCCAGATCTTAATCCAATCAAGAATTTATGGGAATTTGTC
The DNA here is from genome assembly GCA_904063045.1 of Dimorphilus gyrociliatus. Taxonomy (NCBI): domain Eukaryota; kingdom Metazoa; phylum Annelida; class Polychaeta; family Dinophilidae; genus Dimorphilus; species Dimorphilus gyrociliatus. Next base: position 7,602 of record CAJFCJ010000176.1, read on the forward strand.
AAGTATGAGGTATAAAAGTACCAACCAAGAAATATAGCTGAATTAAAAAATACCATTATTCATGTATGGCACACTGTACCAATAGAACTTTGTGAAAAATCAGTTTTATCTTTTAAAAGAGAGTTTATGAGTGTATTAAAAACAATGGAAATGTACTCAAATACTAATTAAATTTTATAACCAAGTATAATTTTTTTATATGATTTTATACTTTTATATTAGCTAATAAGTCATCAAAATGTGAAATTTTAAAGTACTGAAAAAATATTGTTATACTTAAAAAAAAATGGTGCATGGGTATTATAAGAGCATTTAGAAATTTTATGAAAAAATCAAATTTTTTATAATTATGAGACCTTCACAAAAATATATAATAGATCCTTTTTTAATGTATGATAAAGAAGAAACAAGAGATATTATATTCTATGCAAACTACTTATACAGTAGATTAGAGGATGAAAAGTCAACTAACGAGTTCTTGGCAAGTGTTGGATTAATTGATAATAAAAAAGATTGTCCTTCATGTAAAACACCTATGAATTATGTTAAATCAGCTAAAGATATTGATAAATATAATTGGAAATGTATATGTAATAAAAAAATAAGTATAAGAAGCTCAAGTCATTTCTCAGGAAGTAGGTTGAAGCTATCAACAATTATAAAAATTTTATACAAAGTCGCAGATGGAAATGAAATTCTAAATATTTCAAATATTTAATGGTAAATAGAAAAGTAGTTTTGGTTAGGTTAGGTTATTTAGGGAGGCAAGTGCAGAATATATAATAGATAACAATGAAATGCTAGGAGGAATAAATGAAGATGGAAAGCCAATAACCGTAGAGATAGATGAAAGCTTATTTTTTAGGCGTAAATATAATAGGGGAAGGATAATAGATGGAACATGGTATGTAGCAGGTATAGAGAGAGGATCTAATAAGTGCTTTATCATACCAACTATTCGTAGAAATAAAGTTGCAATGAAAGAAATTATTGATAGTCATATACTTCCGGGAACTAACATTGTTACCGATGAATGGAAAGCATACAAGGCGGCTATAAAAGAGCTTAATATCGAGAATGGTATCATATTTGCCCACGACCGTATAAACCATACTTACTTCTTTGTTGACCCTAGAGATCCAAGAATTCACACGCAAACCATTGAAGGATTTTTTTCAAGATCAAAATATTATCTTAGGAAAAAAATGGTATTAATAAAAATGAACAATATTTGTATTTATTAGAATTTTTGTGGATACAAAAGGTAAAGAAAGGAAAAGATTTAATGAGATTTTAATACTATTAAAATGTTAATTTTTAATAAAGTTATTTATTTATTTTTTTTAAAGGAGAGGGGTGCTTATAAAATTTCTAAATGCTCTTATAATACTCATGCACCAAAAAAATTGTAAATTTTCCTTAAAAGTATAATACATTGATAAATCAATCAAATCCCCCTTTATCTTTTTTGAAAGTATATTTTTAAAAATTGAAAACACATATAAGAGCTTTGTAAAATTTTAAATAGACCTTTATTTAATTATTTAGGATACAACATACGAAAAAGGAAGAAGTGCCTAATATTGAATTATAAAATTTTTGAAAATCAGTATAAACCTTATCAGACTAGTAAGTGATAATTATATGTTTTACTTTAATTTTTTAATAATAAAATCACCTTTTTTCAGGGCAATATAACATTTTAGTGTTACAAAATGTATTTTTAGGAAATAAAAAAGGCCAAATTAGCGTCTTGTCAGAAAGGAATAACTTTTTCCAAAAGAGAATTTCTTGATTTGAAAAAGCATCTAACTTACTATTATGTAAAACTACTTTATATTGGGAGCAATGTAAGATTTTAAATGTTACAGAATGTATTTAAGAAATATGGTATTATCCTAATGGGCATTAAACGCCAAGTCACGGCAGTTTCTAATAAAAACAATGAGTTATATTTAAAGAAAGGATGAGAAATTAGAAGTATATATCGGTCTATGACGAGGAGGGGAGAAACACTATAATCAAACAATTTCATTCGCCTGGGCATGTTTGTTCTAGAAAATGTAGCAGAATATAGAAGCTCATTATCCTAATATTACGAAGTTACATATAAAAAATTACATTTCATCGTGTGAAAGATGCCAGAGAGTATTCCCTATATCTAATATAGCACCAATTAGAACTATAGTTGTATATAGTGTGCATGAAAGATTAAAAGCTGATTCAACTAATGTATCTAAATATGAAGAGTTTAATGAGGGATACAAATACATACTTAATTTAATAGATTGTTTTACAAAATACGTATTTACCTACAAACTAAAAAATAAAGAAGCCTTAATAGTATGCAATATTTTTACAAATCTATTTGGAATTGAAAAACACTAGATTTTTGTACTATATACAGACGATGGTCGTGATTCTATCGATAATAATGTGATTAGTTATGTAATAAATATAATATATTTCACATAACAGGGAACCCAAGACATCATCGATCTTACAGTGTAATAGAGCGGGCAATAGGACTCTAAAGAAAAGGGGAAGAAAAGAAACAAAAAAGTTGGGTGAGTGATTTGATTATAATATATATCAAGGTATGGATAGAGTATATATTGCTACGATCTTTAAACATTTAGTGTTGTTCAGAGGAATGGATCCGAACAATGTTGAACTATACAGTACGAGTTTTCTACAGTTAGCAAGAGATAGATACATAAATTATGTTAGACGATATACTGAAGAACATACTAAACACCTTAGCGATAACAGGAAATTAAACGCAAGAAAGGACGTTTATTCTTGCGTAAGATTTTTATATGAGTATTAACACAAGTGCCACTCTTCAGTTTCAATATATTATGGGATAGTTTCTACCTGTGTATTGATACTTCTAATAATAATTTCATTGTTAAAGACAAATTATAAAATCGGTCTCTCATAGATAAATACTTTTTAAAAATTTTAGAGGCTTAATACTTAAAAGTGTTTATTAAGAAATTTTATATTAAATTATTAGGAATTTTTATGGTAATTTGGTAGGGCATTTATTCATCTAGGGGAATGATTCGTTTTAAAGATACAGTCTATAACAAAAAATGTTATATTGTTTTTTTACCAACGAATTTTTTGATAAAAAAATTGAATATATTTGGGGGGTTTACATAAATATACCTATCTATTTTACCGACAACTTTTAACATACACTGCTAGAACACAGAAAGGCAAATTTGATTTTCGAAAATTGCTACAAAAGAATGATACAAATTGAAAAACTTATATTTTGGTAAAATGTGGAATAAAAGTACAATATACTAATTAAAATTTTCGGTTTATGTAAAGAATAGTGTGGGGTGCCAATTCAAAGCACCTACTCTTAAATTAAATGGTTTTCATAAAAAACTCAAATTATATAATACCTGAGCCAGAAATCTTCATCTTTTCTGAAATGAGATCATTGAATCTACGAGGTGATTATTTCGAAAACATAAATGATAAAAAATAATTACTTGACTTTATGGCTAGATATCGATTAATAAATAACAAGCAAAAGTGCCCTGGGTGTAGAATTTCTATGTTTTTACACGAAGAAATAAATTAATTGATGGATTTAGGTTTGTTTGTAGACTATGCAAAACAAAGCAGTCTGTTATGTATGGAAATTTTTTTGATTAATTGTAAATTATAATTCAAAATTGCACTTAAAATCATCATAAAGTCAATTTATGGAGTTCAAAAGTCTGTGATAGATTTCGATCCATTTATTTCTGACCTACTATAAGCAAATAGGAGAAAATGCTTCTCGAAGCGATAGCATATCACATGGGACAAACTACTGAGCCTATTGCTGTAGTTAATGAAAACGGAGAAAGTAAATTTATTGGGATGGATGAAAATCTATTTTCAACAAAAAAGTATAATAGAGGTAGACTACTGGAGCAGAGGTGGTATGTAGGTGGTATAGAGCGCGATATTACTAACATTTTTGTAGTAGAAGTCCTAGATAAAAGAGGTCAGATAAATAAAAACATAATATTACAAAATATTCTTCCTGACACAAAAACAATCATAGATAAATGAAGAGTATATAGTAATACCTATCTCAGTTGAGTGATGAATACACCATTATAGTATTAATTAAGATAGATATTTCATGAGTTCAAATGATCTTGAGATCCGTACTCAAAATATAGAGTGCCTATGGAATGTTACCAAAAGACATATAAGAAGGAAAACTAATTGCAAAGATCTGCAATTCTTTTATTTATTGGAGTTTATATGATTTAAAAGGTTTGAAAGGGGCAAAAGATTAAATGAGATATTTATTCTATTCTCAAGTAAGGGATATGACAATGATTTAATTGAAATAAGTTAATAAAAAATTTATTTATTTTTTATAAAATTTTTAAAAGTTTATGAATTTTTAAAAAAACACTAATCTTTACATGAGCCAATTTTTCTTTTATGCTGAGATGAAAACAAGGTTATAAATTTATAATATGAATAATAACCATTTTAGGTTAAATTGATTATGAATAAAATGGAAGGTCTATTATGAGAACTCAACTTCTTTGAATTTAAAATTTGAATTATATTTTTTATCACATAAAATAACATAATCTAAATATACTGATAATTTTTCAAAATATTAAAAAGAACATATTTTACTTTTTAGAAAAATTGAATTGATAAAAATAATACAAAATAGGAAGGAGTATGAGTTTTCAAAGTATAATAAAAAATGGACATATCGCATATTTTATAGAGAGGACCACCGTAATTTAACGTTTTGTCATTCAAAAGTGTCACTTTTTTATTTCAATTTTTTAACCCTTTTTTATCATTCAAAAATATCATAAAATACCCCCCCTTAATGGGTAAAGAGCTTTTGGCTGAAATGAAAAAATTACTTCTCAAATACTATGAAAAAGATAATTTATCTCTAACAGAAATATCAAAAAGGCAAAAACTGAATAGATCTACTATTAGTAAAATAATAAAAAAAATATATCGAAACAGGTTCTATACAAGCAGACAAGCGTGGTGGAGTGCGTAATTGTAAGCTCCTTCAAGTCCATAAAAATACAATTATGAAGTACTTGAATGTAAATGCTTCATTTCCCCCTTAAACAAATAAAAGCCTCTTACATATAGTTTTTGATCTAAATGTAAGTATAAAAACAGTTGATAGGGCAATTAAAGGCTTTTGCTATAGCTTGAAACGTCTTCATTTAGTTCCAGAAAGGAGAAACTCAGATGATACAATAGAGGCGCGTTACATATATGCAAGAAGCTTTTATGAAATGATCAGTAATAATGATGGTCATAGTTTATTTTATATTGATGAGACTGGCTTCAATTTAACAAGGAGACGTAGGCATGGAAGAGCTACTCTTGGTGCTAAATCTATCATGTCTGTTCTAAGAATAAGATCAAAGAACATCAATATATGTTGTGCTATGAGTAAAGATTGTGTGATTCACCATACGCCATAGTTTCATCTTACAATGCTTCAAGCTTTATGCTATTTCTTGAAATGCTATTCATATTTTTAATAACAAATGCTCACAGAGACAATATTAATTATGGATAATGTACCTTTCCATAAAACAACGGAGGTTAGAAATTATGTTTTATCAGGAGGACATCAAGTGGTCTATTTTCCACCATGTAGTCCATTCTTAAATCCTATTGAGAATGTTTTTTACAGTGGAAGTCAATAGTCAAGGGCGCAATATGCCAAACAGAAGAAGAATTAATTAGCTTAATAGATATAGCAGCTATTCAAATTCAAACAAGTCACTGTCAAAACTTTTATCGAAATTTGTTACCATTTTTGCCAAAATGTGTTGCCAAAGAAGTAATTTTAGGTTATAAATTTAGATTTTTGCAAAAATACATGTTTTTCTTTTATGATATTTTTGAATGACAAAACATGAAGATATGGCGACACCCCCCTGTATCTTAAAATAAAGAAACTTCCTACAGGTGGTGACGAATTTATTTTTATCCTTATGTTGAGAAAACATTTAAGTAAGTAAGAAAAGACTGAAATACTGACTTTAAATAATATAAAAATGTCGATGAATCAATTATCTAAAATTTACAAGATATAAAGAAGGACTATTTGGAGAATAGTCAAAGAAAAAGATAAAAATTGGGATGATAATGGTGAGACAAGAGGAAGAAAAAAAGTGGATCTATAAATAGAAAAAAAAGTAAAATCTACTTTATTAGAAAACTCAACAACATCCTTAAGAAAAATTGCAAACAAAATTAATAGTGGTACTGGCAGAAAAAGCTCACATATGACGATACAACAGTATTTAAACGATAATGGTATCAAAGCTTACTCACCAATCAAAAAGCCAAAAGTCCACCAATACATATAAAAAATAGAGTAACAATATCAAGAGAACTATTCTTCAATCGGCTTGGTTAATTTGATAAGATTATGTTTACTGATGAGAGAAATATAATCTATACCATTCTGATGACAGGGTAGAAGTTTTGAGAAAAAAGGAAAGGGGGTATGAAGACAAAAATTTACAAAAAAAGGTAAAATTTAATGGAGGAAGTATAATGGCTTGTGGGATAGTAGAAGAGTCGGAAGCTTAAAAATAATTGAAAAAAGAATGAATACTATGTAGATTTATTGGATCATGAGTAAAATTCCTCCCCGGGGGAAAATTTTACTCATGAGTCCAAATAAGAAATTAACTTCTAGAGAATATATTTTCTATCTAGAATAACTAAATAAAAAAAATAATAAAAAAATAAAACAAATATTGATAATCAAATAAATAATAATCATAACTAATGATTAAATATAAACTTCGAAATAAATAACAAATAACTAATAATAATAAAAAAATGTCAATAATCAAATAAATAATAATCATAATTAATGATTAAATATAAACTTCGAAATAAATAACAAATAACTAATAATAATAAAAAAAATGTCAATAATCAAATAAATAATAATCATAATAATGATTAAATATAAACTTCGAAATAAATAACAAATAACTAATAATAATAAAAAAATGTCAATAATCAAATAAATAAAAAAATAAATACTAAAAATAATCAATTAAATAACATGTTATAAATAGCTCAAAGAATTTTAATAAATCAAAAACTGCATCTCCCATTCTATGCTTATTATTAAATAAAAAACAGAATTCAGTTAAAAAGCTTGGCATTTGTCGGTTCTTACGCCTTTTCTTATTTTTATTTCTCTTTTCAAACAGTTGTGAAAAGACTCAACTGCTTGAGTAGGGTGCCGTTCTCAGCAATAAACTCATATTTATGACACACAGTGTCATGCAAAAATTCATATTCACTTAATCGTGAATAGGCACTATGTTCATCTGTATGTATAACAGATCCATGTAAAACCTGCTCACATATAATTGGAACAATAGTATTTGCCCTTTTATTTGGAATAACACGTGCAAAAACACGTGCTATTCTGTCATTAAACTTATAATACACAGAGAATCGGTCCTATTAGTAGGTGCATGTCCTCTGTGTGCTTTTATTGCATGGTTAAGCATGGTTTCGTCTATCTGGACAATTTTACCACGCCCTCCAGCTTATTTCTTGTAAAGTCTATCAATGGTATCAACCACGAAATTTACTAAGCAACTTTTCGATGCTTTTACGACTTATATTAAAAAAGTTTTTTATGCTATAATCAGGACATCTTGTTGTATACATGAGTAAAATCTCCAAGATTGTCCTGATTGGCATGTTAAATCCTTTGAAAAAAATGTCAGTTCTTACAGAAATATACTTTTTGTTCCCAACGCAAGAATTTCTATAATACCTTCATGCTTTACCTTCGGAAGATCTTCTATACACAGCCAAACTCATAAAACATTGACATTCAGCAAATTTCACCTCAGTTCTTATGAATCTGTTTTGCAACAGGAAATTCATAAAAGTGTCATCGGATGATCTAGTTAAAAACCTAGAAAAGGATACAGCACTATTCATTTGAGGGTCATTTCGATTTTTTGTATTTATAGTATTTTAATGATTTTGGAGGGAAAATATATATGTTGAAAACATTGTATCTGCGCTGAAATTACGTTTTTTATGCTTTTTATTTTTGAAAAGGATCAAAATAATGGAGGGAAATTGAAAAGATCAAAATTTTGCAGGGAAATTATAAAAAAATTAATAGAATTTTATTTAGCTTATTATTTCTTCGAATTTAAAAAAAGGGGGGATTTTACTCATGATCCGAATTTTGAAGGAAAAGATAAGAAGGTCATTATCAAATAACAACAATATAGATATAGATAAATTAGAAAATAAAATTATTCGAATATAATAACTCGCAACACAGATCTACTAGATACATTCCTTTTTTATTTATAAAAAAGCGATAAACACAACTAATATTTCAACAAGAGAGGCTAACGTGGAAAGGAGTAATGTTAGAAACAATATAATAAAATATTCTACAGGGGATTTCACGAATAAATATTTTGATTTCATAAATATATATTTTATTTTTGTTAATATAAATTTCAATTTCATAAATAGATATTTGGATTTTACTAATAGATTTAGTTGCTTTAACATAATTTTTACCCATAATAACAACAAGCAACAGCACAGAGAAAGTAAGTAAATAGGCTCAGAAAATGAATCTAGCATGCACCAAAATAACAGGAAGAAGAGGAGGCCAATGTCAAGAGATAAATTCGGACAAATCGTGCGCCTATACCAGACAAAGAACTTAAAAGAGCTTGCAGAGTTGACTAATCTTAGTTATTTAACTGTGTGCAAAGCTGTTCAAAGGATCACCAGAATATCAAGTGGTATTGATCCTACATATGACTTCTTTATAAAAAATCTGGCAGGCGAACATGGGATAAGTCTAGTCTACACGCTGAAATATGTGAGATATTTGGTGGAGATAACTCTTTGACACAGGTAGGCCTCCAGAGTAGGTTATCTTCCCAGATCTCATTATCACAGCTGAATCGTGAGGTCAAAGCTATTGGCCTCAAAAGAAAAAGGTTAAAAACTAGATCTTTGGCGGAGCTTACCGAACCTAATAAACGGGCCAGAGTAGAGTTTTGTAGCAAGGTTCTGACACATACTAACAGAAACATTCTGTTTTTAGATGAGTCAGGCTTTAACTTACATACATCTATCAATTATGGGTATGCTGTTACAGGAAAGGATCCTGTGCTACATCATCCCAATAGTCGTGGCACAAACATATTTTTATGTGCTATCATCTCGAGAAATGGTATAGAGCATTATAAGATTGATGATGGTGCATTTAACAAAGACCTTTTTTGTGATTTCTTAAGCGAGTGTAATAATAAACAAGTCTATATTGGGCGACCATTAGTTGTAATGGACAATGTTAGGTTCCGCCACAGTGCCATTATAGTAGAGGCCTGTAATGATTATGGAGTTGAAGTACAATACCTTCCTGCATGCTCTCCAGATTTAAATCCGATAGAAAATGTATTCGGGACTTTAAAAGCTCATTTAAATGCAATCAGGCCAAGAGTTACAACAGCCTGTCTTTAAAAAGAAATATTGAAATTGCAGTGGAAATGGTGGGTATAGATCTAAACAACTACTATCGTGCGTTCTGGGATAGATACATGTTATGCTTAGAAATGAATAAAAAATATTATTCAACTTTTCTTTTTATTTTATGAAATAGTTAATTATAAAATCGAAATATATATATATTTATTATTATTTGTGAAATTAAATTTTTATTTATGAAATCAAAATATATAATTATGAAATACCTTGTAATACGTTTATTTATGAACATAACACTATAATTAATCAGAAACAAGTGGTGGCGGGGGAAACAGTATTACTATTTAAAGATTTTGACATGAATATCAAAACACGAAGAAATACATTTGAATTAACATATTATAAAGAACAATATAATGTGGTAACATTTTAAGACATTATTTTTTTAAACATATGTTGTAATACAGAGAAAGATAAGAAAAGGAGAAAATTAAAAAAATATGTTCTCGACCACCTAAAAAAATTAAAACTTTAATGTATAATAATATTTTAGTACTTTAAATTTCAATAACATACATGAGAATATATTTTGGTCCATGCGCACTATACCCTGCTTTTGAAATTTCTTAAGGTACCCCTTTTAAAATGAGAATTGTAAGAAAAAGTATAGTAAACGAGGCTCAGCTTTTAGATAACGACACAATTAGGCTTTTCTGTAACAGGGAGTCATATTTATAATATAGACTTCAAAATTAAGAACAAACCAATGAATTCCTAGCCTCTATAGGCTTAATAAAGAACAAAAGTAAATGTTCTACATGCAGCAATGACATGAGTTATGTCAAATCCAATGTAGATATTGATATGTTTCGGTGGAGTGTACTTGTGGAAAAAGAAGTAGTATAAGAAATGGAAGCTTTTTTTTAAGTTATAGAGTGGAACTACCAATATTAGTTAAAATTATGTTTAAACTTTCTGAAAATATTGAACTAAGTGTTATTGCCTTTGATTTAAATGTTTCTCGAAATACAGTATCAAAGTGGGCTTGTTTTGTTAGGGAGGTCTGTGCTAATCATATAATAATAAATAATCAAAAGCTTGGAGGAATTAATACTGATGGCTCTCCTAAAATAGTGGAATTAGATGAAAGTCTATTTTTTAAACGGAAATATTATAGAGGGAGAATAACTAATAGACAATGGTACGTATCAGGGAAAGAAAGAGGGGCAAAAAAGGCATTTATTGTACCAGTAGAAAACAAAAATGCTTCTACTATGAGAAGAATAATTATAGAAAATATGAACCTGGGACAAGAGTAATAACTGATGAATGGGCTGCTTATAATGCTGCATTCAGTAGAATCAACACATTAGATAATATAAATTATGGACATGACAGCGTAAATCACACTTATCACTTTCTAGATCCAAGAGATCCTTCTATTTACACACAAACAATAGAAGGATTTTCCCTCAGTCGAAATATCATCTCCGAAGAAAAAATGGTGCTAGTAGACATGACCAATATTTACATCTAACTGAGTTTTTATGGATTTATAAAACTAAAAAAAACAATAGGTTTACAGAAGTATTAATTTTAATAAAAGTTTAAAGTTTTTAGTTTTTTTTAATTTTTAAAAGGATGATGGTATATTGTGCCTCCACCCTTATTTCTATAATATAATGGTGTGCGGCGTTCCCGCCTTATAAATATCTTTCAAAAACGTTGTTTGAGTATTAGATTTTATTGAGCTAGTTGTTTATTTTTATTGTGGGATCCTAAATGCTAACTTTCTATTTTAAAATATTTTCTAGATAAAATTTAGGGCTCATGAGTAAAATTATCAATCCTGGTTCTATAATTTTCTAATTATTCTAACTCTCAACATTGAATCTAAAAAAAATTCCCTCTAAAATGGTCAATTAACTATAAATACGAGAATAAAACTACCCCTTTCATATGGTATACACAAAAATTTGATTTATTTTTAATTCTGTCATCTAATGATTGTTTTATTAATTTTCTTTTCGAAAATCGTTTCTTGAAAGCAGAGGTTAGCTGTCTTTCATGCAAATCACATATGAGCCTAGCAAAATATTGTAGATTGACTGAGGGTAGAGCATATAGATGCTATAGAAATGCATGTGAGGGGAGAATAAAATATATTTCGATAAAAGTGGGCTGTTTTTTTGAAACATTCTAGATGCCAACAAGGATAATCTTGCAATATTACTTCAATATTTGGTGAGAAATCCTTATTACTCAATCAAAAGACATTTTATTTGAGAAGAAGCAGCGTTGAAAAAGTATTAAGTAGGTGTAGGTCTCTTATACCTTCAGTAAATTTTTCAAATGAAAAACTTGGTAACCCAAGTGTTGTGATGCAAGTCGATGAAACTGTGTTAAATCATAGTTTTAAGCACACAGGGGTGTGCTCCTAATAATAAGACAGATTCTTTGTGCATAGTAGAGGTAAAGGGTAGGATTACTCGTGCTTTTGCACCGGTAATTCCAAACAAAAGGGGTCAACAATTGTTCCTATAATATGTGAATAAATTCTAAGTGGCTCGATAATACATACTGATGATCATGGGGTATACTCAAGATTATTGGAATACTAATATTTACATGATACAGTATGTCACAAGTACAACTTTTTTGCAGAAAATGAAATCAGTACTCAAGATATTGAGTCATTCCATAGCTAATTAAAATGAGAAATCAAGATACGTAAAGGAATCAAAACCGAAAGGCGACAGCAGTTTCTTAATGAGCTTTGTTATATTTTTAATAATAGGCATAGAATGAGAGATGCTGTTTTTGATTTGATTTTTTTTTTTCATTATTTTATTTTAATTTAATTTAATTATAAATATTAATTTTATATTTTTGAACATACCCTTGTCCTTTTCTCCCGGAGGAAAAGGGCAACGGTGATTCGCTCTTTATTCATCACTATATTTCCACAAGAATTAAAATAAGTATAAATGTTGCTCTTCTTGTTTTACACCTTTTTTCTTTCGACGAAACCAGTACTTAGATCATGAGAAAAAACCTTCAACAGATTGTGTGTGAAGCGTGGATCAAGTGGCCTTATAAATTCATTCGTGTGAGCAACGTCTCTATGTTCTTATATATGACCTGGTTCATTGTTTATTCTGTTAACAGCTGCATCATAAGCTTGCCACTCATCTGTAATAATATGACTACCTGGATGAATATTATTCAATATGATTTGTTTTATTACAGCAGCATTCTTCCTATTAGTTGGCACTATGAAACAGTTTTTAGTACCTCTCTAGATACCAGCCACATACCATTGTCCATTTATTATTCTTCCCCTATTGTATTTTCGTTTGAAAAATAGACTTTCATCTATTTCTACAATTTTTGATTCTCCATTTTCATCTATACCCCAAGCATAGTATTTGATTCTATAATTTTATAAGCAGCTGCTTCTTTCATAAGTCTTGACCATAGAGAGACTGTTTTTTTATCCAAGCCTAAATCATTGGCAATTTTTTAATTTCGATATCCTCCTTAGTTAATTTGTAAATTCTATTAATCATCAAGGATAGTTCAATCCTTGTATTGTAGAATAGCAGCCAAATCTTATACTAAGTGGTCTTCTGCATAAACGCCTCCACATAAAGCCATCTATATTTTTCGATGAAATTACATAATTTATCATCCTTTCACATCTTTCACACTTCTTATCATTATCTATTAAACCTAGCATTGCACATAACCTATTAGTACCTGACTTTTTTGATAAAAAATTTTCAGTAATACTTAAACTTTTGGTGTAATCATTAATATCCTTCCCCTTTGTCTCTACTTTTTCTTTTATTAAAGTTATTGTTTTTTCAGGGGTATATAGGGAGGGGTCAAGGAACTTGAGATAAAATTCATTTTTTCTATACACCGAATTTAAATAAAATTTTTAAAATAATTAAAAAATTTATACTTTTAAACTAAGGATTCTTTAACTTATTTTTTAATTTACTATGTCACCTATCATTTTTCTGTAAAATGACTCACAATCGGTTGATATTATTTTATGAGAGGATTTGTTTCTAGAGTTTCGTAATTGTGATTCACTCGTTGGCTTATTTTTTTTTACTAAATTCTTCCAAACAGAAAACACATTCTCTATAGAATTTAAAAATGGTGAATATGGTAAAAATTATTTTATTGTATAGTTCTTTTAATTATTTTGTCCTTTAGTTTCCTGTAGTAATGAATTCTAGCATTATCCAATATAAAAATATGTGTTTCAATTCCCAAAAGTATCCTTTGAAATCTTCACCTTATACAAATCATTCATGAATCTTGTAATAAATCATGGCATACTTGTTCATGGTAGTAACAAAAAATATATTTCTGTTTTTTGTATGGCCACAGCAAATCCCATTTCATCTATGAAAATAAAGTTTTTATCTTCAATTTTTGATTCCATCTCACGATAACTTCTAACATACTCTTTTTGTTTTTCTATGCAGCTATTGGTTCTCCTAACATAAGGTAAATGCATGATTTAGGGTCACTTCCCAAATTCGCACCCCAGGGGGTAAATATGGGGAAGTATAGGGGGTCCCGATCAAATTGGGATTTTTTTCAATAATTAATTTTTATGCTAATTTCTGATTTTTTGTAAATATAAAGAAAGATAAAAGTAATATTTTTATAAAAAAAAATTTTTAACAAAAAATTAAAGAAAATTTATTCTAATATTTCTTCTCCTGCTTTACACCGTGGGAAATAGCCTAACATCTTTCTAAAAAGCCAGCACAGTCTGAGTTTGTAATTATTGAAAATCCTTGTTCTATATAGCTCAGTAAAGAAGTTGTATCACTAGGACTTGACCTTTTTACATAATTTTTCCATTTTGAGAAAGCATTTTCAATAATGTTTTAAAAAGGGGGGATAAAGTGGCAAATAAAGAACTCTGAGTTCTTTATCTATAATGATCTAGGGTTATGTAAAGAATAGTGTGGTTTTGAAAATTTAAAGCCCCCTTTTTAAATAAAATGGTTTTCATAAAAAATTCAAATTATATAATAGGTGAACCAGAAATTTTTACGTTTTCTGAAATCAGATCTTTAAAATTACGAGTTAATTATTTCGAAAACATAAATGATAAAAAAGAATTACTTGACCTTATGGCTAGATATCGATTGATAAATAACAAGCAAAAGTGCCCTGAGTGTAGAGTTTCAATGTTTTTACACAAAGAAAATAAATTAATTGATGGATTTAGGTTTGTTTGTAGACTATGCAAAACAAAGCAGTCTGTTAGATATGGAAGTTTTTTCTTTAATTGTAAATTACCATTCAAAATTATACTAGTCTTATAGATGGTTATATGCGTGCCCAAAGTATAAAAAAGAATCTATCGAGTGATGCTCTAAAATTGAGTAAGAGAGAATATAAAAGATATCATGTAAGTTTTTTCCCAATATATCAATATAGTAAATACATAAGAAAATATATTAGACGCGTCTAATATATAAATTTGTATGGAGAGCAAAAAATACAACCCCAACTTTTTAGAATACAACTTTACTTCGCAAATCTCCATCTGAATTAAAAGAAGGAAAAATCTCTTTTGAGGAATCTTATGGAAGTACCATGTTAAAAAAATTAGTTTGCGAGAGAGAGAAACATTTTGTTGCTGTCCACGAAGAGATGAGCGAAAGAAAGACGGTTGTTAAGGACGAATTAAAGGGCTTAAAAGCTTCAACAATGGATGATGTTAGTGAAGTATCTTGGCACATAGACGTTGAGAATTTTCAGGTTCTTCTTAAGGGATTAGAGACTTGCGGCTATGTGATAACAACGGCAAAGGAAGTCGAAATAGTTTCATCTCAACACCAACCAGTCTGGATTAAAAATAAGCTTCATTCAAAAACGTCATTAAGAGCTACAATGGAATGCGTGCAATACTTTGCTACTGTGGAAAAGAATAGAAACATTAAAGCCAATGAAGCTTGCCACGTTGTTTGGTTAGAATCATCCCACATAACTGCACCTTTTTCGAATATAGTGCCCACGTACGAAAAACTATTAGTTT
>CAJFCJ010000176.1:23394-37071 GCA_904063045.1 Dimorphilus gyrociliatus
AAAACGATTTGATTGAGGATTTATATATGTGTAGAGTCTGTTAAGTCGCTTTGAACCTTAGAAAGGATAAACATAAGGCTGATGGATTTTATTTTTTCTGTGGTGTGTGCAAGAAGAAAAAATGCTACAAAGTCACAATTGGATACTCAAAAATAAAAATTTCTCTAATTGAATTTTTCAGAATCTTATTATGTTTCATAAAAGAAAATAAAGTTAAAGAAGCAGAAGAAACCCTCAAGATTTCTAAAAAAAACAATTATTAAATATTACTCAATGATAAGAAATGCTATAAAAGAAAATATAGATGATAATGCTGAGAGACTTGGAATTTTGGTGAAGTAGAAATTGATGAAACATTAATCAGCAAAAGAAAGTTTAATAGAGGAAGATTTATTGAACAAAAGTGGCTATGGGAGCTATTGAGTGGAATACAGGATAGTTTTATCTTAAGACGTGGAAAACAGAACACTGCCTGTATTGAGACAAGTTATTAGAGATACAATTCATGATAACTCAGTTGTATTAAGTGATGAGTGGCCATCATACATGCACTTCTTTGGAGGAAACGATACATATTATCATGAGAGTATTAACCACAAAAACAACTTTGTAGACCCATCATCTGGGCTCATACCCAAAATATAGAAAATTTATGGTCTAGATTGAAAAGAACGCTAAGAGGAAGATATTTAAGTTCTAGAAGCTCTTTAGAGTTATATTTATCTGAATTTTGATTTAGATGCAAAAACAAAAAAAAATCAATATTGGCAATATTCAAGGAAATATTATTATTAGTTAAAAATATATAAATTTTAATTATTTTTTTTGAAAGGAAGGGGTGTAACAATTTTTGAAGGTTCTCGGAATTTACACCATTACCTGTGAATCTTTGCATTATACATTATAAATATCGGATTATTTATACCAGAATCCCTGCAAACCTCTACTAATCTTAAAATAAAATTTTTAAAATCCTCACCATTGATAGAACCTCTTTTTACTTCATAAATTAAAACTTTTTCTGGGGTTATTGCTGAAAAAACACTATGATTGACCCTTCTCACAGATTTTACTTCACTATATGCTGAAGTTCCTACTTTAGATCTTCCTCTTTTTACTCTTATCGATAAAGAAAATCCCACTTCGTCTATAAAAATAAATGAGCTAAATGTATGTGATGCTAAAAGATTAGAGAACTCATTTTCATATATTTTTCTAAAATTTATAGTTCTTTCTGTGTTTCTTGAAGCTGAAATAACGAAAAGAGTTTTTATAGAATAATGTAATTTATTGAGCACTCGATCGATAGTACTAAAAGATGCTTTAATCTCGAATTTCTGGTAGAGTAACTCTGATAATTTTTTTAAAGTTAGAGTGGCATCGTTATTTAATAGGTCCTCTAAATATTCCCTATGTTCACTGGACAGTAGGCTTTTTCTATCACCGCCCTTATTTTTTGGTGTTAATATTCCTATTTTTTTTATAATTTTGTAAGATTCTGTGAACACTAGACTTGGTAAATCAAGAATAACAAAAATTCCATTTATATTTTTTAGCTGATATGTATATAAATGAATTATTCTTTCTCTGTTTTCAAGTGTAATTATTTTATATTTTTAGGTCATGGGTATTTTAAAAAAATCCCAATTTGATTGCAAAAAATTACTTTTTTTAATATTTTAATCCCCCTTGGAAAATCCCAAATTGACCGAAAAAAATCCCAATTTGATCGGGAACCCTTATAAAATGAATTTAATAAAGATTATAATTAAATATAACGAATTTGTTGTCGAAAATAAAATAAGATATGTACAGTGAGGGACAAAAAATGGGACACCCTAAAAATAAGTTAAAAAAAAGTATAGCTAAAATATAAAATAGTGATATAGTCTTGTGTTAATTAAATAAAAATTTTTATAATTCATTATTTTAAGGTCATATTTTCGGCGGTATTTGATGGATTTTGTAAAAAACAGGGACAAGTAAATGAGACACTTATTAAAAAATACAATTTAATACTTAGTACGTCCTCCTTTCATGTTAAATACAGCTTCTGCTCTTCTTGGCATACTATCGATAAGCTTTCTTATATATGCTAATGGTATATTATTCCATATTTGGGGGATTTCCTCTTTTAGTTGGTTGATTGATTTTATCTGTATTTTTTATAGCTAATATTCTATACCCCCATACGTGTTCTATTGGGTTCAAATCTGAGCTTTGGGCTGGCCATTCTAATAATTTAATGTTCTTTTCGGCGAAACTCCATTGTTAGCTTGATTTATGACATGGAGCGTTATCTCGTTGGAAGATATGGTCTTTTATCAGGCGGTTGGTTCTTTTAATTCGAAAATATTTCATAATAGACTAATATACTTGATGGATTTCATTGTTCCTTCAATGAAAGTTAACTCACTTACACCTTATAGCTAATATAGTCCACACACCATTACACCACCTCCACCAAATTTTACAGTTTTACTGTATTTGCATCATGGTACTCAGAATTTATTTTTCTATACACTATAACTCCTTTGTAGCTATTAGATAAGCAAAATTTGCTTTCATCACTATTGAATAAAATCTTTTTTGAGAAATTTAGTCTTTGCAGTCTATGTAGACGAGATAAGAAAGGCGTTCTCCGTGCTATTCTAGCATGTATTCCTTTACTCTTTAAATATCGTATAACTGTTTTTTTTGATACATGAATATTAGCTTTTTCTTCAAGCTTTCTTGCTAATTGACTTCCTACTAACCTTGGTTTTTCTTCTGATATTTTTTGTAAAACATCTATTTGGTCACTATCGAGCGAAGGCGCCTACCAGAACCTTTTTTTCTAAATATATCTTCATTATCCTTGATTTTTTTACAATTCTTCCTATAATTGATTTACTTATTTAGATTATCTCTGAGATTTTTCTGATAGAATACTTTGCTTTCCTTAGTCCTAAAACCGCCTCAAATCTCTATTTACTAATATGTTTTGCCATAGGGTATAAGTTTTAAGGTATTTTATGAAAATTTTTAGCTCATTTTATAACTGTTTAATAAGTGTCCCTTTTTTTTATCCCTCTTTTTTACAAAATACATCAAATCCCAACAAAAATATGACCTTAAAAATAATGAATTGTAAAATTTTTTATTTAATTAATAAAAGACTACATAGCTATTTTACACTATCACCCTTTTTTGTAACTCATTTTTTAGGGTGTCCCATTTTTTTGTCCCTCACTGTATGTATATAATAAATATAAAAAATGATTGTAATAGTAAAAAATTTAATAATTAAATACTTTTAATAAATCAAGCACTGCATCAGGAAATCTATTTTTATTATTAAATCTAAAACCAAAATTCATTTAGGAAGAATTGTCTATTAGCTGTTTTTATCCCTTTGGAAATAATTATTGCTCTTTTTAGTGAACTGTTAAAAGAATCTACAGCCTGTGTATTGATTCCATTAATAAATACTAATTCATATATGTGACACAGAGTATCATGAATATATCCTTCATCAGATAGTGTAGAGTATGTTACATACTCATAAGTATGAATAATGCTACCTGGAGCAATTTGCGATAAAAGAATAGG
Source organism: Dimorphilus gyrociliatus (assembly GCA_904063045.1). Taxonomy (NCBI): domain Eukaryota; kingdom Metazoa; phylum Annelida; class Polychaeta; family Dinophilidae; genus Dimorphilus; species Dimorphilus gyrociliatus. The sequence goes on from CAJFCJ010000176.1 coordinate 26,986, forward strand.
AAAAATAATAGATCTTGTTTTATTAGGGATAACTCTTGTAAAGCCTCTAATTATAAAACTTCTTGTTTCTACAATACAAAGAGCGTCCGTACGATTATCTGGCGCTCTTCCACGATGCAACTTAACTTTAAAGTTAAGCATTGTTTCATCAGCTTGTACTATTGTACCCGGCTCCCAAATTTATTTGAAGAGAAGTCAATCATCGGAATCATTCTCTTAAACTTATTGAGGACTCAATCAACCGCGTTTTTACCACAATCAAGACTGCCTTTACTAGAATATACAGGCTGTCTAGCAACATATTTAAGCATAATACCTAGTATAAGCCTGGTTTAAACATCCCGACAAAAAAACTACCTTCTCGGACAGAGATATATTTTTTATAATTTCACAAGAAGACTTATAACACATCCATGCTAAGCCGTCGTCGCCCTATTAAACTTTGCATGTTTCATACCGTGCCCACAATTACAACATTTTCTCTCACGAACCAATAGCCGATTATGCATACAAAATCTAACTATTTTATAGTAACTCACACTAACGTCCAGTAAGAACTGTTCAAGTTGATCAATTGACATGTGGGTGTCTTATTTTGCTTTTATACTTTATTTTCGAATTATGGAGGGAAACAACAATCACTATTTTGTGTGTTAGTTTCTCAATAAATGTTCTGTATAATGTATTTCTACGATATTTCATTTGGAGGGAAAATGCATCAAAGATCTAATAAAATTGATTATATCAATTTATAAAAGTATATTAAAAAAGGTTTAGATATTAATCTGTAGTGTATTAATAATATGTATAAGACTTTTCACAGTTTATTTTAAAATTAAATCAAAAACAAAAAACTATCGATGTGCTATTTTAAATTTTTTTGAAAATAAATCTAATTAAAAAAGTTATAAATTGAAAAAATAATTTAGATTATGTATAAATTTTATGATTACAAAGGGGTGCAAATTTGGGGAGATAAGGCCTACGGGGTTGAATTTGGTGGGGATCCTATAATTAAATATATGGCAGAATTCATTCAAAAAGGGTCGACATTTTCCTGTTTGTACGCCTTTTCTAACCTTAATTTCCTTTTATAAGCACTTGTGAAAAAACTCAATTATTTGAGTATGTATGCCTTTTATGGTACAAAATTGTATTTATGACACAGTGTTTCATACAAATAAGCATCCTCCTTAGTAATGAAGCCTTCTAGTTGCTCTTACTAGGCTAACAAATGAAAGTTTAAAAAAATTATTCAATCGTTCAAATGAGCCCCATTTTGTGTAGCATATATAATAAATAAACTCTCAAAACATCAATAATTAAATAAAAAATAAAAAAAGTTAATTAAATAACAGTTTATAAATAGCTAAGAGGATTATAATAAATAAAAAAATTCTTTTCCCATTCTATGGTTATTCTTAAATAAAAAACAGAGTTTAATTAAAAAAGCTAAGCGTTTATCTATCCTTACGGCTTTCCTTATTATTATTACTCTTTTCAAGCAGTTGAATTTTTTCACAACTGCTTGAGTATGTGTACCGTTTCGGCAATAAATCCATATTTATGACACACAGTGTAATGTAAAAACTCATATTCACTTAATAGTGCTGGCAATGTGTTCATCTATATGTATAACAGATCTATGTAAATCCTGCTCACAGATAATGAAATAATAGTACTTGCCTTTTTATTTGAATAACATATGAAAAAACACGAGTTTTTCTGTCATTAAACTCTATAATATACAGAAAATCGGTTCTATTGGTAGGTACATTCTCTCTGTAGACTTTAATATTATGAATAAGCATGGTTTCATTAACCTGGACGATGGTACCACGCCTTCCAGGCTTATTTGTCGTAAAGTCAATCGATGGTATCCCACTTAAAACTTACTGAATACTTTTTCATAGCTTTTACAACTCATGTTAAAAAAGGGGGATGCTATAAGCATGATATCTGTCGCATACATAAGTTAAATATCCAAGATTGTCCTGACTGGCGTATTACCCCCCCTTCGAAAAAACTATATGCTCTTATAAAAATATGTTTTTTGTTGCAAAGGCACGCGTTTCGATACCATTTCCATGCTTTACTTCGCGAAGACCTTCTATAAACAGCCAAATTCATAAAAAAATGGTATATAAAGTATTTAAGATCGACTATTATTAATCGGTTTTGCAACAAGAAATTCTTAAAAGTGTCATCGTATGATTTAGTCAAAAATATAAAGAACGATGTTGCACTATTCATTTGAGGTTCACTTCAGTTTTTTGTATTTGTAGTATTATAAAATTTTGGAGGGAAAATATACATACGGGATATATTGGATCTACATTTAATTTATGTTTTTTATTTTAAAAAAGATCAAAAAATTGGAGGGAAATTATAAAAAAATCAATCTAATAAAATTTACTTAGCTTATTGTCGTATCTCAGCTAATAGGTTCTAAGAGGCTTCTGGAATTAAGTTTCAATTCAGACATAAATAGTTTCCTTCTTTTATAAGTTATGTCTTTTTATATTCTTTTTGTTCTCAAAACCAGTCCAGTGTTTTCTTCTTCATCCTTAGGCGTCGCTGAACACCTGATTTTAAATTCAAAATAATTTAATAAGAAATTATTCTTTACTACACAAACAAAGTTATTTCTCATTCAAAAAAGAAGTTCATTCAAGGAAAGAACTGCAAAGTTTAAAGCTAAGATCTCAAGGGTACAGAGGGGAACCGCCTCTTCTTTAGAGTTCGTACTTACCTGATATATAAAATCAAGATTTAATAAGTTGCGTAGATCAATTTAAGAATTTAAAGGATCAATGTGCCTGGACGGATGCGCAAAGCTTTTTCGTCATTACAACTTTACTATCACACGAAATTATACAACCACTTGATTATAAAAAAATTATAAATCATTCATAGAAATTTGATTAAGTCGGGAGCTACAAGAAAATCATTACCACTAATACAGAGATGAACTAAATTAAATTAATTTGATAAAATTTAGAGGTGTTAAGGATTAGATAAAACAGGCTTGTAATTAAAGCTAATGCACGCATTAAAGATCATTCGTTAGGCAGTAAGAAGTGTGGATATTTCGACTTTTTGGATTCCCCGCAGAATTACACCCGGGGGCAAATCTAGGGAAGACAATTATATAGGGAAGCAAAATTTTTGGATCATGCCTAAAATTTCCCCCCCTATGAGATTTTTACATCCCCTAATTTATATATAATCTTACAAAATAATCTTTAAATATGATATAACCTTTACATAAAAAAATATCATGAAATAAAAAATATTTTTTTCCCTCCAATTCATTACCATTTTAGGATTTACCTCCAATGTTTATAGATTTTTTTGATACGAAATTGAAAAAATATGAAACAAAATGTATTTTTAAGGTTTTTTCAAAGAAAAATTTCCCTCCAAAATCACCATAAAAAGTATAAATATTGAAAAAGATCGTACCGTTCATATGTCTAGTGCTGAGTCTCTTTTTAGGTTTTTAATGAATTCCTCAGATGATAGGTTCATTAATTTTCTATTTGAAAATAGGCTACTAAAAGGCGAAGTTAGCTGTTCATTATGCCTTTCGCATATGAATTTGGCTATTTACAAAAGGTCGCCCGAGAAGAGAGCCTGGAGGTGTTGTAAAAACTCTTGCATCGGAAATAAAAAATATATTTCCGTTAGTGTAGGTAGGTTGTTTGAAGGCTTTAGTATGCCGATCAGGAGGATCTTGCAAATCATATTAAAATAACCAACAAGGTGTCCTTATTACAGTATTAAAGAGTTCTTCGATCTTAGTCGAAGTAGTATTGAAAAGGTATTACTAAGACTAAGATCGCTAATACCTACGATAAACTTCTCTAGTAATAAACTAGGAGGACCTGGAAAGGTCGTTCAAATTGATAAAACTATGTTAAATCATAGTATTAAACAACATAGAGGGCGTGCTCCTCGTAACAGGACAGACTCTCTATGTATAATAGAGTTTAATGAACGAATTACCCGTGCAAAAGCAAGGGTAATTCCAAATAAAAGAGCCTCTACACTTGTGCCTATTATTTGTAGTCAGGTAGTTAGTGGATCTATAATACACACCGATGAGCACGGTGCTTATTCACATCTTAGTGAATATAATTTTTCACATGACACAGTGTGTCATACATATAATTTTGTTGCCGAGAATGGCACATATACACAAGCAGTTGAGTCTTTTCAAAACTGCTTGAAAAGAGAAATTAAGTTGAGAAAGGGCGTTCAAACTAATAAACGTCAAGAATTTTTAAAGTAATATTGCTTTTTTTATAATAATAGACATAGAGTAGGAGATGCAGGATTTGATTTAATAAAATTTTTCTAGTATTATTTATTATTTATTATTTATTTGAATTTAAGGTTTTTAATTTTCATTGTAATTCAAATTTTTCCTCAATTTTTATTTTTTTATAGATTTTTGTTTTGGACTCTTGCTTAAAATTTTCCCCCGGGGGATTTTAAGCATGATCCAAATTTTTTAGCGAAATGATTGACAAAGAGGGTGTAAATATGAGAAAGTGGCTAATAGAAAGGAGAGATAAGGCCTAGGTGGATAATTTTAGGAGATCCGACTTTTTTAGAAAGGGACTTCCACGGTACGCCAAACAGGCCATTGCAACAGTCACAAATTACAACACCACCGAAGCAGTTGGACTATTAGAATCTCAGAATATTAATTATGAGACTTTGAAGTCCTTTAGGAGCTCTTGCGACGTAAATTTAAGTATGCTGCTAGATCTGAGGAGCTAAGTAAGTTCAAGGAAAATCGTAAAAGAAATACTGTCGGTATAATAGGAATAATGTTCATTCTTCGAAACAATATACACTAGTGGTCAAAAAAAACTGGAATTTTCAAAAATCCGATTTAGGTGGTTAATTGAGATGATGGAAGTTAAAAACATAAACATCATATAATAGTAATAAATTTCATAATTTTAAATCAAAACTTTATACAATTTTTTTACATTTTTTTCATAAAATTATAAATTTTTTTAGAAACCTGGACAAAAAAAACTGGAATTTTTATTTTATAAGTAAATAGAAATTTTCCCTCCACATCAATATATAAACCCACCTTATTATATCCCTTATTATGGGAAGACACCTATCTGACTCTGAAAAAGGTAAGATTTTGGGCTTAAGAGAAGCTGGATTATCGTTGAAGAAAATAGGAGAAAATCTCAACAGACCGACTTCAACGATATCCTTATTCATCAAAAATTATTTTGAAAGGAATAGTATTGAGAGGAAGCTAGGTTCTGGCCGGAGAAGGTTTTAAATAAAGGTTCGATCACTAAAATCAAAAACTTGGTGATGTCAAATCCAAAAATCTCCTCAAAAGATATAGTTAAAAAAATTCCAGTAGATGTTTCACCGAGGACAGTTAGAAGAAGCCTAAATGCAGTTGAATTTTTTGGACGAGTGGCTGCAAAAAGCCCTTTTTGACAAAAAAAAATAAGGTTCTTAGATTAAACTGGGCATACAAGTATATTAATTACAATGAAGAAGACTGGAATAAGGTAATTTGGAGCGATGAAAGTAGATTTAAGCTCTTTGGATCCGATGGAAGACAATATGTATGGAGAACAGTTAATTAAGGCTAGAAAAAGAAATTTACGACCTACTTTTAAGTTTGGAGGTGGAAGTATTATGGCTTGGGGGTGTTTTTACGGTAAAACCATTGGAAACTTGTTTTTATAGATGGGAAACTAAATTCCATAGACTATATAGATCTTATTAGTAAAAATCTGTATGATTCCATGTCAGATAAAAGTGTTTCAGGGTACATTTTCCAACAGGATAATGCACCATGTCATGTTTCTAAAAAAAGTATGGACTATTTTAGAGAAAATAAGGTTGAATTAATGAACTGGCCACCACAATCACCGGATTTAAATCCGATAGAGAATGTATGGGCATTTATCAAAAAAGAAATAGTAAAATCTCCGCCAAAAAATATGAAAGAACTAAAGACACTAATAGAAAAAATTTGGCAAGAAATCCCTCAAAATTTTTTGAAAAAACTAATAGATGGTATGCATAATAGATGTTTAGAAGTTATTAGGGCGAATGGCGGTCATATAAGATATTAACCAAAGAGTAAAATCGAATTCCAGTTTTTTTTGACCATTTTTTTTACTTTTGTTTTTTTTTCATCAAAATAACATAAAAAACCTTTAAATACTATGTAAAAAATATTTATTTATATTTATATAAACTTAAAACATTTTAATTTGTCTTTGGTTTTTTGTATTTACATCAAAAAACAATATAAAAAAAATTCCAGTTTTTTTTGACCACTAGTGTATATGATTAGGAAATCTCAAGTTTAATAACTCTCCAACTTGGCCCTATTGTATTCGTATGCAGTGGGCATTTTTTTGCTTGAAGACGAAATAGGGGTCAAAAAATCATCTTTTCGGCTGTAGGCGAAAGGAAGTGGGATTTCTAAATATAGAGAAGGAACCTTCTTGAAAAAATATGTCAAATTGATTTCGTTGAATTAAAAATTTTTCCGATGAAATATATTTTGTAATTGTTCCTCGTAAACTTCACACTATTTTTCGCCCATGAAAAATCTCATCAAGACAGTATCGAATAGAAGCAAACCAGTGATGAGTTTGCAGGGAGATTTGTTTGACTTTGAACAAAAATTCGATATTAATAATGATGGAGATTCAAAAATCTCATGTGTAGACCCAGGCTAATTACTAAAATCAACCATGAGCCAGAATTTGAAATGATGAATGCTTGTGTAAAAAAAGCATTGTTAAAAGTTTCTGGTGCCAAAAGCGGTGTGCATCAACTCGCCAGGGGCGAGTTGAAAATTTAATTAAATTTTTTTTTTAAAAAAACAGAAATAAGAAAAATTTTGGTAAAAATTGCTTTCAGGGCCCCCTTAAAATAAAATATTAAAAGAAATAAAAATATAAGTAAATTTAAAATGACATTTTAATAATTTTCATCCGAGACAAAATGTCTAAAAATAGATTTTCTTTTTTTAGAAATAAATAATCGTTTATATGTGCGTTTATATTATTCTTTATATTACTACCACGACTTTTTAGGTAGTGTTTTAACCATCTCCATTGATTTTCAATGTTTTGTGTGTGGATTTCTGGTATATTTTTGTCTTTAAAGTTAGTTTTATGTTTAATTGTAAAATACCCATAATCATGATATTTTATGTCATTATATCCTTCCATTCATCGGTTATAATAATGGAAAGTTCTTCTACATGCTTATTGATAATTCTCTGAAGAGTTAATGAATCTCTTTTTTCTACAACTTCAAAAAAGCATCTTCTTATGGTTCTACAAAGACCACCAACCACCCACAATTGCTCATTACACCTTCCTACATTATATTTTCGCTTAGTCACAGCACTTTCATCAATCTCTATGACTAAACCAGGTCCCCTATTCTAGCTGAACTGTCAGATGTAATTTTACTCCTTATTAGTGATATAACCGTCTTATAAAGTTTATAGTTTACACCATATTGCTCAAATATATCAATCATTGGAGTTTTTATGGACCATTCAAAGATTATGAAAATTATTTTTTTTAATGATGCTTTTATTTTACTGAAAGAAGAGCCATCACGAATTGAAACCTTACTCTTGCCACATTTTTTTGATTTACACATCCAAATCAAACCATCTATGTTATGATGTGCTACTAAATTTCTATCAATTTTACATTTTTTACAGAATGATTTTTTTTTCAAAATATTTAATTCAGCTAGCCAAGAAAAAAAAGTGCTCTGATCAATCATTTTTTCTTGCAATTGCAACCTTGTTATTGACATTAGGGGTAATATAATCCAATTTTAAGGGGCCCTGAAAGCAATTTTTACCAAAGTTTTTTATTCATCGAATGATAATCGAACATTATTTGAAATAGCTTCTGTCCCCCCCATTTTCATAAAATAAATTATAATTATTTACGATAATTTGTAGCTTTTTTTCTTTTATTAAATCAGAATTAGGAATATCAATAGTTTTACCATGTAGACCTTGAATTATTCTGTAGCGCGCTCTTTCTTCTTCTTTACATAGTAATTCATGAAACCTTGCTATATTCGGATGAGCTATTATAGATTCTTGGTTAAATCCCTTATGCCAAGCTTCTATGATGTAAGTACGTGGAATATTCTTTTTAATCGTTTCATAGCAAGACCAAAATGTAATATCATATCTAGAATAGATAAAGCATCTCTCGTGGAATTTTCCGATGTAATTAGTTTCAAAGTAGTTCAGGAACGGTAATACTTTTTCTAAAAGAATTATAGAGTTTATTTCATTTTTAACTTTTATAAATTCTTTATTTACTAAATCTGGCGGATAAAAAGAAAGATTTAAAATTTTTCGGATTATCTTTCTTGTATGAATATCTCTTTTATAATCAGTTGTAAGGCCTAGTTTTTGCACATTTTTCCATATTGCCTGACCAAAATGAAATATACCGTCATTGATATCTATATTGCTGAATAAATTTGGTAGTGAATTAAATAACGCCTTTCCAAAATCTATGATTATATTTTTCGGTTTCATATTACAGATAGATAATAAATATGTAAAACATTCATTATATAAAAACTCGGTTCTATTGGTCGTAAGAATAAAGCATAATGGATAAAGCTTACCTAACACCTCCCCATGTATAGTTATTAATTGGTTACCCCCATTAGGAACAGATTTAAATGTTCCATCTATAAGCAAACCCGCTGCTTTGTCCAATGTGACTTCTGAAATGGGGGCTGAAACACTACATATCTATTTGTGCCCATAATTCCGGTATCTCTCTTTTAAAATTTATCTCCTCTTAGATTATTATGTAGACTTTCCGGAAAATCGGGTACCGTAGGCTTAAGTCCATCATTCTTTTTATTTTTAATTCTGTTAACATAATTTTTTAACGCCCTCTCTGTAGGCATTTTAGCGATGAGGGGCTTTTTATGCTAGACATCGCTCTGACTACAATGTCCGATGTTCTTTCATTTGATTCTAAAGTTTTTTCTTTTAATTTTTGCTTTTTTAAGTGTATATCAACTTTGTTAAGGTTTACATCATGATTACAATTTATTCATATATTAACTTCCTTCATTTTATTCATATTTAATCTCCCTTTGCAAGATATTAGTTGACATCTCCATAATCTGACATCATCGTTTGTATCATATAAGTTATAAAAAAAGCCTTGGTGGATCGCCATAGGGGTCCTCTTTGGTTTTTTGTGTATATTAGACCTGACATGTATATGGGCCCTTAGTTTTTTATAAAAAATTTAATTAAATTTTCAACTCGCCAGGGCGAGTTGATGCTCAGCAGTATATACCATAGAAGAAATATTGACAATGTAGTCACATTAAGAGATGATGATAATAACACAAGATTAGCTCATAAAACGACGTCAAAACTATTTAATGATTAAAAGAGTTTATTAAATTTCGATATTAAATAAGTATAGTTTTTTATGCTAAATAGGTAGGGGTCATTATTCGTTCAAAATTGACAAAATACCCCCCTATTAAAAAGCTAAAAAAGAGAGTTTAGTTCTATGCTAATTAGGCAAGGATGATTATTCGAACTACCAAACTTTAAAATTAAGGGTAAAAATTAACTAAAAACTTTAATTTTATGGTAATTTAATATAAAATCAGGGTGACATTATTCGTAAAGTGCCCACTATTCATCACAATAGTAAACATTGGTCCTAATTAACTACATCTGGAGAACTGACTACATGAGAAATTTATATTAAATTACCATAAAATTCTGAGAATTAAATTATTTTAAACTTATTTTTACTATTTTGGTTGGTCCAAATTAACTACATTACTAATTTAATAGGGATTTTTTTTATATAAAATATTAAAAAGAGTAAAATTATTTAAAACAATGACTTTATTCTCTAAATGCTTTCAATACGTATTTGGATACAACTTTTAAATTTCCATTATCGTAATTCTATTATCAATGGAAATAAAAGTGACAGTATAAATCTTATCGTGATAAAGTGATGACAACGCATTTCTTCTTGTCCT
>CAJFCJ010000176.1:38773-49798 GCA_904063045.1 Dimorphilus gyrociliatus
CCCATTTTTATTTAAAAAGTTTCTTATTGTTCTGGGATTCACAGCTAAACCTGTACTATTTTCTATATTTCTAGCTATTTTAGGACTAGAAATCAAACTATCATTTTTGATCAAAGACTTAATCATTGATAAATGCTTTGATTTAAGACCTTTGGGCCTGCCAGAACCAAGCTTTCTATCAGTATTATTATGCTGTTGAAATTTAGTGACTATTCTACTGATAGTCGATACACTAACACCTGTTTTTATCGAAATTTCTTTATAAGTAAATCCCTCATTTCTTAGTGTAAGAACCCTGACCCTTGACTACAGAAGAATAGTGATGTTTCATAAGGGTCAAATATACGAAGTTTTTTTATATGATTATGGAAGGAAAATTGACTTTTTTTTTTTTCTTTTTTCCCCATCATGAGCAATTCGTTGATATTTTTATGATGTTTTGATTAAAAAACAATATTAGAAACAAGTAGAAAGATATATTTGAATAGCTTATCCATATATTAATAAAAACATTATATAAACATCGCTTTAATTACATCGTAAAATACGACTTTCCATTCAATTATATTTTTTTCATTTTTTTCCCCTACTGTAATTTTTGTATATTCTATTGTTGTTTAAATATAGAATGTTGTTTATTAGTTTGAAGCCACTTGCTCTAGTAATAAACAATCTCCTTGCTTCTCCTTTCAAATCGTTTGGGATTACGTTTCTATTGATGTAATTTATAATGTTTTCTTTATCTTCCTGTTGAAGATATTTGGAATTCTTGCCAGTTCTGGGCTCTCCTTTTTATATTTTATATAAAAAGCCCTATCAATTTAGTAATGTAGTTAATTCTTCCATTTTGCAAATTTTTAGAAATTGTGGTAAACTTTCCCATTAGTTTTTTTTGGGGGATAGCAAAAACCCCTATTAAATTAGTAATGTAGTTAATTCAGACCAACCAAAATAGTAAAAATAGGGGGTAAAACAATTTAATTTTCAGAATTTTATGGTAATTTAATTTAAATTTTGGTCAAATTTGCTTTCAGGGCCTCTTAAAAAAAATATTAGAAAAAATAAATAGATAGTTTCTTTTAAAATAAAGTTTTATTAATTTTTATTCGCGCAAAAACTTTCATAAGCGGATTTTCTTTTTTTAGAAATAAATAATCTTTTATATGTTCACTTAAATTGTTTTTTATATTACTTCCTCTTGTTTTCAGGTAGTGTTTCAACCATTTCCATTGATTTTTACATTTTGAGCGTGAACTTCTGGTATAATTTTATCTTTAAATGCATCTTTATGTTTTATTGTGAAATGTCCATATTCATATAATTTAATATCACAATATCCTTTCCATTCATCGGTAATGATTACAGAATATTCTTCTACCTTTCTATTGATGATTTTTTGGAGTGTTTTTTATCTCTTCTCATTGCAACTTCAAAAAAACACTCTTTTGTCGATCTACATAGTCCCCCAACTACCCAAACTTGTTCATTACACCTTCCTATATTATACTTGCGTTTACTAACTGCACTTTCATCAATTTCTACTACCTTTCCATCACCTCCTATTTTAGTCAAATAATCTAGCCCGATTTTGCTACGAATCAAATCAATCACTGTTTTATTAAGCTTATAATTAACTCCACATTCCATGTTTATTCACAGAATGGTGTTTTAACAGACCATTCGTAGATTATAAAAATTATTTGTTTCAAAGATGCTTTGATATTTGCAAATACTGAACTTTTTCGTATTGAAATCTTCAACTTATCACATTTTTTAGACTTACACAACCAAATTAATCCGTCAACATTGTGATGTGGTACTAAAAACATTCCTTTTCTGCATTTTTTACAAAAAGACTTTTTTTTCAAAACTCCCAAATCACATAACCAACAAAAAAAATAGCGTGGACAGATAATTTTTTTCATGCAATTCTATTCTACTTACAACCATTTGGGGGCAATTTTACAGAACTTTAAGGGCCCTAAAAGCAAATTTTACCTAAATTTTTTATGTAGTTTATTCTCCAGATGTACTTAATTAGGACTAACAATAAATGTTTGAGGGTTAAGATAAAACTTTTGAATACTTTTTTTTAGGCGTTTTAAATAAATACGAAATTAAATTATACAATATTTTAATTTTATTATAAAACTGTATAGCTGTTGTTTTTTAAGTATATTGGTTGGTTGTTTTAGGTTCAATTAAAACACTTTCTTGATTTATTTTTAATTTTATTAAATCATAACAATTTAAGAACGCCCTTTATATAAACATGATTAGGTTCAAATCTATTATAAATCACTTCTACTATTTTAAATTGTATATTATTGCTGACAATTATATAATTTATTAATAACTCTATCTAAATTGATAGTCGTCGTATTTTCAGAAAATAAAAATCGATTATTTTATTTTTAACTTTTATTTATAGCGTTATTGTAAATTGATAAGGTTTAGAACAAAATATTAACTTTATATTGATTTTAGAAAATACTGTAGTAAAATATTAGAAAAGGTGGTGAAATTCGAGATTTTATTAAATTGTTAGAATTGAGTAATTTTAAACTTCTAATAATCATTTTTCAAGTGTTAAAGTTTATTAGAAGTTTGGTTCTTTGTTTTTATCTCCTAATTATAATTCTAGATCAGACCCGTTCGAGATATATTTAGCTTTTAACGTTCTTTTTAACTTTAACCATGAATTTTTAATATAAACAAAATTTATAAAACTGAAAACCTCATTGAATTGTATATAACTGGCTCATTCATCACTTAAAATTACAGTTCTGAAGATAGAGAGGGATTAACTTCAATATAGTTTAGATATGAAATTTAAATTCCAATTTTGATTAACTAACTTTCATTTTAATGAGTTTTCCCTATTTACTACTTTTTTATCGAGTGCAACTTTTCATATTAACTAAATACTTTTAAATTAATATTCTTATAATAATACTATAATCTATAATTATTCTTATTTCTTGTAGGAAACCTAAAAACATTGTTATCTTTGTAATAAAAATTTAAGTATTACTTTTTTTTACAGATTAAACGCAAAAAATCAAATTTAAATGTGTCTTCTACGAGTACAAAAGATTAATTATATAATGAACAATAGTAATATCTATTTATAATGTTTTCATTGGATAGTTAGTTGATAATGTCATCAGTTGATATTAACTATTTATCTTTAATTTTATCAAGACAACAGGTAAAAATATTCGCTAGAAGCTAAGGTTTAACGGTATAATCTTCTGTTTTCAAATAAGAAATTTTAAGACTTTCAAGTTTTATAAAGATATTATTTAAATCTCAAATTATAAGTCATTAACGAAAATGTCACTGTAGTTCATCTATTCTTGATAAAGTTATCAATTATAGTAAAAAATTATTTTTATTCATTACTAGGTGAGAGTACACTAATAGTCTTATAAACTAGGCAATTCTATAAGACATCTTAATATTAAAAACAGCTGGAGGGGTGCTTAAACACTTATTGTATCATTATTAAAAGATTTTATTTACATAATAAGAAGTAGCTCCAGAATATTTTTCTTTCAGTCTTTTAAAATTTGGTTTTCTTAGTGTATAATCAATAAAATATAAAGTTTTTCTTAAATCGGCTTTTTTCGCTAACTCTGGCCCTTAAATGGTATCCCCACAAGAATATAATTTTGTATATACCATTTCTTAAAACTACATTTTTAAACTTTCAACTTTTGTGTTTCATTAAATTACAAAGATATTTTAAGTTATGTGAGTACAGAATGATTTCACCATTTTTCCATTATTTGTGACAAATTTGTTTTTTAATATGAGATAGATACAAATTCTTGAAATAAATAGGTATTAAAATCATTCTAAATCATTTTTTATATAAAATCAAAAAAAAAGAGCAATTCGCTGTATATCTTTGTTTTATATCTTTTTCTACATCATATGCTAACTCTTAACAATTATTGAATTTTTCATTAAAATAAAAAGGGATTTCATTTGATGATTGATAATTAATTTAGAATTAAAAAAATAAAAATCTTATAATTAATTTTATAGATGTAAAAAATTAAGACTTTTTATATGAGATACAATTTGGAATGCAATAATTAAAGCTTTATATACAGTTTTTTGAAGAGCAAAAGGTTTTAACGAAATATTGTTATTTACGTCTTTCAATATCCCTGACAAAGAAGTTTTTAGAATTGGTTTTAATTAAAGATCATCAAAACTTTCTCTTTAATTTTCCACATCAAGTCCATTGTCTTTTACTGTAAACAGTGTTTGACGTAGTTCTCGATCGTATATCAAAGCAATATAAGGCTTATCAACAACAATCTTTTTTGGGGGCATGCCTTTAGCAAAAAGTGCGTCGGCAGCAGCAGCACCTTCTACTCCTTTCTCATCAATTTTAACTCTAACCTTCATCACAAATTTAACAAAATCTTGATTAGGACCGTGCTGATAGGTCTCTGGTAAGATTTCATCTAGGTTAATATCTTCACAGACTTGATCGAACTTAGGAAAATAAACTATTCTTTCTGTATCTTTAAAAGCATCATATTTCATTGTAAAATTATTCTCTTCACCAAATGTGTAATTTTTGATAAATCTTGTATAAACTTCTTTCCATTCCTTGGCATTACTAACCAAAAATCTGGGTGCAATATAAATAGCCTCAAATCTATTACTGTTTCCATCATCATTAAATGGTAAAATGAAGACATCTATTAGTTTCTGTGCATCTAACATATATCTACTTACTTTTATATCGATTCCGGGGCTATAAACGTATTCTCTGCTTACCTCTTTACCTTCGATATTGGTAAATTTCTTTTTCTCTTTCATAGCAAGTAAACCGTGCTGCCATGTACCTTTAAAGTATAAAATGCTAAGATAAATTCGTGCATCCGGTTCAAGTATATCAGATTCTTCCAAAGTGTAACCTATCATCCCATTTGTTAGTTGCTTTACTTGATCATCGACTTTCTTTATAACTGATTGTACTTTTTCCATATTTTTAGAATGCGTATGTAATGATAAGTGGTTTGTAATATCTTTACCTTTAACGCGATTGCTAATTATATCTTCTGCAGTTACTACAATAATATGAGATTTTGCCATTAAATCTTGGTTTCTTCGCCATCCAAGTCCTTCTTTTCTGATATCATAAGAACAGTTTTTCAAATTTGGAAAAGCAATATCTAATAAGCTATTTTCTCCAGTAAACAAGTCATATTCACCAACTAGTGCCTGTGCTAAAACATTGTTAAAGAAACAAGCAAAGGAAAACAGCTGTTCTTTATTTGATGAATTTTTAAAAAACTCAACATTTGCTTGAATATCACAGTGTGATAGGCTACTTTTGTCGTGATAAAGTTTATCCATAGCAATTCTGAGATAATTTGAGGCTTTTACATTGCTACTTGTATTTGGCCTTTGCTGGTCTTCCTCTTCAAAAGATGAGGAAGCAGCTGATGAATCACAATCAACAATATCTCCGGTAAAGTCAGATGGAAACAAGATGTTACTAACCATAATTTGTGAAACTAGAAATAAAATGTTCATAGGTAGATTGTTTTTTTCTTTTTTTATAGTTTTGGATACGTGTTTATTTCCAGGATAGGTTCTTTAAAAAAGAAAAAGGAGGTCGCGAAACAGCGTTATATTGATTTTTATATTCAATTTTATGTATATTTTTTTTATAAAGAAAATTTAAGTTTTGTGATTTACTTTCTATTTAGTATAAAAATGATTAGATTAAACTGTCGTAGGTAAATTAGATATTTATTCTAAAATCCTAAAAAGAGATTAAAAAAGGGGGAGGACTTCCACGTTTAATAAAGGACCAATCACAGAAAACAGTTTTTACGTGTAGCTTTTTTGAATAATAATTAAGTATTGTTTCAACTACATGCAACAAAAACTTGAAATAACTTTTTTTTCATAGAAATATTAAAAAAAAAAAACGGACTAAAGTCAAAAAGATATTGCCCCTCGTCGTATACTAAAAAAAAATTTACCCCCTAATTTTTGTTTCTTAAAAATGAAAAAAATAAAAAAAAATTAGTAAAAGTTTCAAAAAAGTTGCCAGGATACCATCCTTTTAACGTAAATCTCGTCAGATAGAGTGTTATCTCGGACATTTACTCACATTTATTAACAACTACAAGCTTAATAGCTCTCTAATTTCAATTATTGTATTCGTATAAGATCCTGTGATAGAATTTTTAGAATTATTTTTAAAACTCACTTTAAGATGTTTCAATTGATTGACAAATCTTTATAGCCTTGCCAATAATCTGTATGAACAACACTGCCTTCCTTTATGTATAAATCAAGCATTAGATTTATAGCATAGCCTTCTCTCCTTACCACTGGTACTTACTTATATTATTTTTCTTCTGAGTGTTCTTTCTACTAAACCTAACACCCATATCCTTTCAACTGTTCTTGCTTTGTTATATTCGGTTTTACTAAATTTTGATTTATCTACCTCGATTTCTATCCTATTTTCTCCTATTGACTCAAACTTTTTATGCTAGAATTCTTCTACCTTTAGTATCAAAAGTTTCAGGTAGAAATATAATGTTTTTTAAAAGTTATGAGTTGTTCTATTTGTTTAAAGTTATAATTATTTAACCTTACATAAAATTAGAGCTTTTTTATAAAAACAACTTATTTCGTATCTAAATACTTAAATTTACATATAAAAACTATGTTTTATAACGGACTTGGTATAATTTAAAATAAACTATTGCATTCCTTTGTTCACTTTTAAACAAAACATGTAAAAGTAACTGATTTATAAAGGTATCGCTAAGAAAACACCTCATGATTATAAGGCTAATTTTTTTCGTATACTCTGAGGGATAGTAATTAGTTCTTTTTTCAAATATAAAAGTCTTTATTAAGAATATAAAAACCTCATCTTATATTAAAATAGGTTTACATTTATATAAGATAAGATTCTACTATTCTAAATAAAGTCTTTTATATTTATCAACAAGCCTAACCTTTTAATCTTTATATTAATAAACTCTATTTTTTGAAAGATAAAGTTGTCTTTTAATACTAAAACATTTATATTATTCATTGCTGTAGCTTTTATGCTATTGTCTCCTTATAATATTATTTTTAGCTCTACAGCTGAGCCTACTTCTATATCTCATCTTAATACTAAACTTAATACTAAAATCAAATAATAATAATAATAATAATAATAATAAGATAGATCAATAAATTATGATATTTTTACTAAAAATATATCTTTCTAAAAAGCTTTAGAATCACGTTTTTATTAACTTTTAAACATATTTTATTGTTTCTATCAAAGTATAAAAAGTTAAATTTGTATTTATTTTAGCTTCTCTTCTATATATTTAGCTTAAATTTATATTGTTTTTAGAATACGTATAGTTTTCTATAAGACTTTTTGTATATTCTTTATATACATAATCAACTTTAAATAAGTAATACAATGTGTAAAAAAAAAGTGAACAAATGAACATATTAAAGCAGCTATTATAAAAATCTTATTTATATAAAAATTAATTTATTTATTCTGTTTCTGAACTACAAATCTCTTCATTAGCTTTTCTATTAGCAATTCTTTGTAAACTTCTAATTGTTTCAAATACTGTTTTAGAATCACATTCATCTAATAAAGTGATTGATAATTGTTTAGAAAAATAATTAAAATCTTGAGAATTACAATTTATTTTGTAATTTCTAAAAATATTTTGTATTTCTCTTTTTAGTTGGATTAGTTGTTTTTTAGATTTGTTTAGCTTTAGTTTTGACATTTTGTTAATTAAATTGTTTGACATAAAAAGTTATAATAGAAAAGAAGGGAGACAAAAAAAAATAAAAAAAATAAAATTGTAAAATAAATTCAAAAAAAAGATTTTTAAAAAAATAAAAAATACAAAATAAATCAAAATTATAAAAATTAAAAAAAAAATAATATTATAAAAATTAAAAAAAAATAAAAATAAAAAAAATAAAAAATAAAATAAATTCAAAAAAAAGATTTTTAAAAAAATAAAAAATAAAATAAATTCAAAAATAAAATAAAAAAATAAAAATATAAAAAAATAAAAATATATCATATATATAAAAATAAAAAAAAAATAAAAAATACAAAATAAATCAAAATTATAAAAATTAAAAAAAAAATACAAAATAAAATAAAAAAATAAAAAAAATAAAATAAATTAGAAATTGTATATATAGAATTGTATAAAAATACAAAATAAATCAAAAATACAAAATAAAATAAATTCAAAAATAAAAAAATAAAAATATAAAAAAATAAAAATATATAAATATATAACTTTTTATGAATAATTAAATATATGTTTATTCAATACTACGACATATATTACTATATTTTATCCATTTACTACTCTTACTGCTCATCATCTCATAATCAAAACAATTTAAAGAATCTTCAATTTTTGTAAATTTTACTCTTTGTCCTTCCATTCCTATTACTCCTACTATTTTATTATTTAAACCTACTAAATTCTCAGAATCAGTTCCTGATAATATATCAATAGCTTTAATACCTAATAAAGTACTATTAATTCTATCAATAGGACTTGGATTTCCAGCTCTTTGTAAATGACCTAAAACACAATATTTAGTCTTAAATAGATTTTCAGAATCACTACTTAGTATTTTACAGAGAGCTTCAGTTGATACAGAATTGAATGTTTTTTCATTTCTTATTAAAATAACACCTGTTCTATTCTTTGATTTGTATTTAATTCTTAATCTTTTAGCTATTTCTGATAAATGATTAATAGAATATTTATTTTCAGGAATGAAAGTTTCAAAAGAACAAGAAGCTATTCCAGCCATTAAACTTAAATAACCACAATTTCTACCAGTTACTTCTACTACATAAACTCTAGAATTTAAAGATTCTGAAGAAAGTCTTAAATAATCAATAGACTTAGTAATAAAATTAAGAGCAGTATCAGAACCTAAACTAATATCAGTTGAAGGAATGTTATTACTTATTGTAGCTGGTATTAATATTGTAGGTATTTTTAGTTGAGGTAGAAGTTCTAAAGCAGCACTTGAACCAATTATTATTAAAGATTCTATTTTATGTTTTTCTAAAGCTAAATTTACATCATTGATTGTTATTTTCTTTTTATTATTCATATGATTATTATTATTATTATCTATATGATTATTATTAATATGATTATCTATATGACTATCTATATGACTATTATTATTAATATGATTATCTATATGATTATTATTAATGTGAGAATGCTCTCTTTTACTACAACAAAGACATATTCCTTCACAGCATAACAAAGATTTAGCTTCACTCATTCCTATAATTGATCCTCCGTAATGAACTCCTTTGTTAAATTCAAATTCTGTAGGTCTTTTTATATTTCCATTTACTATTCCTTCAAATCCGTCGTAAGCTATTACAACATTTTGATCTATTGAATAAGAATATCTAATTATTGCATTTAAAGCACTACTCATTCCTGGACTTCTTCTTCCTTCATGAATTACTGCTATTTTTTTATAAATTTTAGTTTTTTGTTTTTTTGATCTTAATTGTTCTGTTAAAGTAAAAGCTCTTTTAAAAAATAATCCTCTTGAATTCATTAATTCTTTAAAATTTTTGGATTTTAAGTGTTGGGAAATTTCTTGGTTTTTTTTATTTTTTAAATTTATTGTTTTTAAATTTATTGATTTGAAATTTGATTTTGAATAACAAATTACAAATGCTGCAATTGATTTCTCTTTATGGAAGTCTGCTGTTAATAAAGTTTCAACTGCTTTACAACCAGATAATGTAGCTAAAATTCTATCATGGGCTGAAGGTGCTCCTCCTCTCTGAGTATGTCCTAAAATTAATATTCTAGTCTCTATAAATTCACTTAAAACTTTCTTAACATCTTCTGCTTTTATTAAATTACCATCACAATCAACAGCTCCTTCTGCTAAAACAATAAATAAACCTTTTTTCTTGTATTCTTTTAAATTGAGTAACTTTTCTTTCCAGTTTTTTAAAGGATTTTCTGGAATAAAAACAAAATCTGCACTTAAAGCAAAAGAAGACATTAAAGCAATCCAACCACAATTTCTTCCCATAACTTCAACAACAAATGCTCTTCCATGACTCTCCATTGTTGTAAAAAGATTATCAACTGATTCAGTTACTCTATGTAAAGCAGTATCACAACCTATTACTGTTTCTGAGTGATAAATATCATTGTCTATTGAAGCAGGAATTGCAACAACATGTAAATCTCTTTCATGATAAGAATTTGAATCTGTTGAACTACTTTGACTTTCACTTAAATTTGCTTTTTTTAAGTTCTCTTCTAAAATTTTACCATCTTTGATTAAATTTTTAACGTGGTCTTTAAATTCTGATTGAAAAATTTCTAAACCTTTTAAGGAACCATCACCACCTAAAACAATTAAACCTTCAATTCCTCTCTTTACTAAATTATAAGTTGCTTGTTTTCTGCCTTCTTTACTAAAGAATTGAGGAGATCTCGCACTTTTAAGAAATGTTCCACCATCACTTGCATAGAAATTGACAGAATCCCAACCAAGTTCTTCTATTTTATCATTTATTAAACCTTCATATCCATTATAAACACCGTATGCTCTACAATCCCATTTTATTGCAGTTCTAACAACTGCTCTTATTGCACTATTCATTCCAGGAGCATCTCCACCAGAAGTAACAATTGCTATTCTTTTGATTGACCTTCTAGCATTAAAATATATATAAATATTATTTCCTAGTTCATCCATTGCTTCTAATGGTTTACTTCTTCTACCGTTATATTCAAAATCTTCTCTTACTACTTTTTTATACAAACCAGACTCCATCAATTCTGTAATTAAATTTAAAGAGAAAACCTCAATTTCTATTGCATTATTAACTCCTAAGATTATAGCATTTTAGTACTTTTTAATTAACATTGTTATTATTAACTTTTACTTCTAAACCTAATTTTTCATAAACTGAAAAATCTT
>CAJFCJ010000177.1:0-16387 GCA_904063045.1 Dimorphilus gyrociliatus
TTTAAAGGTCCTTGCAAAAATCCTACAATCGCACCATCTATAAGGAATATTGAAAAAGGTAATAAAAAAATTGTTTATAAAAAGTTTCCTTCTTGGTGAATTAAACTTCTCTCTGTTTTTCCTTTTAAAAAGGTAATAATTTAACTTGTGATTTTATAAATGGTTTATGTGGATATAAAATTATCAATTATGTTAATTCTTACGCAAAATTATATCATCAAAGAGGTTCCTTGATATCAGAATATATTTCATACCACAAAGGTGTAAAATTTGAAATACTATCACCATTAATTACTAATTTCAAAAGTGACAAATGTTTTCGTATTTCAATAAATTCCAACCTTTTTATGTATATAAGTATATATACAAAATCAAGATTTTCAAATACATTTAGGTGATTTTGCTTCTTTTTTTTTTCTTTTAAGTTTTAATCTGGTTTGTTCATGTTTTTGTTCCATTTCATTTGCAGACTACTGAAATATGGATGTGGACAATATCTTATTGATAAAGATGTTGAGCAGGTAAGTAAACAACTAAACAATTGAGTAAATAAATTCTATTATATTTTCACTTTTACTGTATTGAATAACTTTAGATCAAAATTGGTTTTGTATTTGATGAAAGTTTTTTAAATCAAAAACATTCTAGAATAATAATCAATGATTTTCAATTTAATAATGAAGATTGTCATAGTAACGAAAAATGTACAAATGAAGTTTGTCTGTAATATTTTAAAAAGAAAAAATTTATAAACAAGACTTGGAAAATAGAGAAATATAATTCTTTTCTCATGAAAAACATAAATACATTATGTGAGGAAAAAAATTACTCCACTTTACAATAGTCTTCTAGTTCATAAATTTATCTCTTTAATTCCTTTTCTAAAGGTAAAAAAGTAATAAAACTTGAAACAGTAAAACCAATTGTGAATTCAATTGGTCATCTCTCAACAAAAATGTTTTATCCTCCACATATGAAATGTTTAATTATAAAATACACATTTTGCGAACATTACAATAAATTATTTGTAAGTCAATCATCAATTTTTAAAAATCTAGTTTTTTTCAAAAAGTTTCTTCCCCCAGATGTTTTTAAAAACAAATAATGGAAGAATAATTAATCCCCTTTCAACTGCTGATAATCACGATAATATTACATTTTCAAGATGCCCTGGCTTTCAATTGGAGAAACAAAGTAGAATTTATGAAATATGTAACTTTCCAAATCAAAAATTCCAAGTAATTATTTTTAAAGAATTTATAATTCATTTCATTTTATATCTTTCTAACAAAAAGGTTATTTTACAAATGATGAAATCAGACAATTCAAACTTGAATGATGTCTTACATCTAGAAGAATTCTATTTTACAAATAAAGAGTTATGTCAAATTGAAAAGGCTAGTAACAAAATTGCAAAAGTCTATGAACCATATCAAATGATTGTTAACTTTACAACTGAAATTCCCTTTAACAAGACTTTTTTTTGGAGGAAGAGAGGTTCTCTTATATATAATGATTTATACATTTTGATTTTAATGAAGATTCTCTGTGTTTAAAGGATCTAAATATTATATTAATAGTATAAACTTGAAAGGGAAATTCAAATCTGAACTTGTTTCACCAATTATTAAGACTGTTGGCAATGGAAATAAATGTATTATCATAATAGTTAACTCTTTATATAAAATTGACAAACAATTGAATGTTTCTGTTCTCTCTTCTCAATCCAATGTTTTCAGGTAACAAACAGATTTATAGTTAATATTTTATCTGCTATTGTTTAATTCTTTTCTGTCTGATTTAAAGCCATATTGATGGTGAAACTATTTATGCAAATGAAGATTTTTATGTAACATCCTACAGAACATTGACCAACTTTCAACAGGTTCTTTTTAAATTCCTTATAATGTTTTCAAAATTAACTTTTTGTTATCTTTTTCATAAACAGTTCAAAATTGAAGCTAATTCAAAATATCACCATAAAATCAGTATTAGATCATTTTATAACTACTGCAAAAACGGTATTTATGTAAAACCTATTGATTGAAATATGAAAGTGTAAAAATTCAGCAATGTCTGTAATTTATTTTTAGAAAGTATTTTGTATTCCATTTTTGGAAGGCCTTACAACTCAAATGTAAACAATTCAAACTTTCAGGTAAATTTTAAAAATCATTGTAATTAACAAAAAAATGCAGTAAAATCTACAAATCTGCTCATTTAAAGATTTTAGTATATAAATTTGGTAAAGCAACTTGTTTAGCTGCTTTGGTTGATTTGAATTATGTTGTTACACACAATAGATGCATTGGGTAGTATATAATTTGATAGACTTTATTGTTAAAAAATAAAAATTTTCCATTAGTTCTGAATATAATGGAGTAGAAGATTTATTGCCAAATGATATTAAAATTGGTGTTTTAAAGAGGAATGGAGAAAAAGTTATACTTTATAAAATAGTTAAATACTTTTTATTTCTTGCAACAAGGTTAAATCTGTTTTTTTTTTACTATCAAAAGAATTCTAATTTATTTGAAAATATAGAGAAGACACGTTTAGAGGCAAATATACATTAGTTGTATTGAAATTGGAAAAGAATATACTCTGGCTGAATACTAAACAAGTGATTTGTTCAGGATTTAATCGAAATGTATTAAAATTTCAAACGAACAAATGTATAGCGATGAGATCTAGAGAAGTATCACAATCAGGAAAATCTGACGAGTGTGAAACTTTTAATTCATGCCATAGAGAATTGAAAATTAACATTTGGAAAACATACTATTCAAAGGTATGAGTCTGTGTTTAAATTGTTAAGAAAAGGTTATATACTTATTTAAGTATTCAACAGTATTTCTGGAAGGGTGTTTTAATTTTTTGCCCTGTTGATGAAAAATGGAATCTTTTAGGTTTTCCAGACAATGGCAAAAGAGTAAATTATTTTGTCTCTTTATTAAAATTATGCTACAACCATTGTGACAAAATTCTCTTTGTTTACAAATATGCCAAAATAATATAAAGTTTGTCATAATGCTTGTAACATAACTTGTTTAGTTTCAATAATTTGTAAACTCTTTTTTGTTTTTTTAAGGATGCTATTGTTAATCTTAAAGCTGAGAAAGTATGTGACACTATAGATTCATATGAAGAAAACTATGACATTTATTGAATAATTGAGATTCTTTCAAAATAATATCCTATTTAGTCTAAAATACAAAAGTCCCAACTCCAACTGGTTGTCTTGAATGTGTTGAAAATGCATTTACTGATAAAGATAAATTGTAGTATAGACATACTTCTTCATAATAGTTTTACAATTACAATTTAGATTACAATGACTAAATTGAATAGATGACAGAGTATTTGATGATGAAGAAGTATGCACACTAAATAAACGAGCCCATATATAGTAACCGATACCATTTTTTGGCCATTGGGTTATTTTGAAGTGGAAGAGGTAGAGACTTGGAATGGAATCACTTTGATTACACATGAAAGAGTGCCATTTCTAGTAGGTGCCCATAATCCTAACTAGTTCCAATAGAACTAAAAGTTCATCCTTTACATTAGTCCACACAAAGTACTAAATTCGAAATAAAAACCAAAATTTGCTAATTAGAATATATGCATTGAATAAAATTAATTAATAAACTACAATAGAATTTTTATGAAACCGGCATTGTGATTGCATGAAACTGTTGAAAATAGATATCTTAAGCATGTATTTAGATAACAGAATTCTATAGAAAGGGAGATAGTTTATGGTTGTATCCAACATTGTAATAATCTACTCAATATCCATCATTTTATAGGCATGTATATGATCAGAAAAATATTGAAATGAATGGAACCATTTAAAGGCAAAACTATTTTTAAAACTTTCAATTGTGTCAAACATTACTTAACATTAAACTTTTAGCTTTTATTGTTTTAATTTGTATTGATTTTTTCTTCTAAAGATTTACAATATTTGCTCCAAACTTACTAATAATACTTTTACTGATATTATCATTTAAAATACAATTTTCTAGGTCAAGTAATTCTAAAGTTTTTACTGATTTCTCTAATCCTTCACATATGGCAATCCATCCACTCTTCATATCTTCATTTCCAGACAGATATACTCTTCTTATGTTTGAACAATTAAAGAACAAATTTCCAATTCCTATACACATTAACTCATCTATATTACAACTATCAAAACTAATCATTCTTAAGAAAGTAGATGATTTTTGAAGACTTTCACAAATACAAAAGATTCCATTTTTAATGTTGCCGTTAAAACCGAAATATATCTCTAAAATATGTGAACAATGCTTTAGTAAATTTCCTATTGAAATGCTCATCTTTTCATCCAAATTGCAATGTTCAAAATTTAAAACTTTTAATGTATTACAAGATATTTGCAGTGTATTACATATTTCCAAAATTCCATATCCAACTAATCCATTCCTTTGATAAAAAAAACCTTCTAGTTTAATACACTTCTTTAATAAATTTGAAATAATTTTGCAGTCGTCTTCATCTAGATTGCAGTCCTGAAAGCCTAAAACCTTCAAAGATGCCGAAGTCTCTTCCAATCCCCTACATAAATGCAGCAATTCAAGATTGTGATTGTATCCAAAATATACTTTTTTCATTACTGAGCATTTCATTAACAAATTTTCAATACAAATACAAATGCCCTCATTTAAATCACAATTCTCAAAATCAATCAACTCTAAAGTTCTACAAGAGTTTTCTAGTCCTTTGCAAATTGGTTTAAATGCATTTCCAATATTTGTAATCTCCTTAAAGTAGACATTTTCAAGTTGACAGCATTTTTCTAATAGAAAACCTATATTTAAACAAATATTATCACCAAAGTTACATCCTTCAAAGTCAACAATTTTTAAAGAGTTGGCAGAATTTTCAAGACCATTTATGATACTTAACCAACCACTTTCTCTCATATTTGGATTTTCTGTTACAAAGATTACTTCAATTGAACAATCCAATAAAAACTTTCCGAATGAAATAGCCATATTTTCATCTAAATTGCAGTTTCTTAAATAAATCTCTTTTAAGCTGTTTTTAGAGTGTCTCAATTCTTCAAAAATCTCAAAAAGACCATCTCTCATTGTTGTATTTTGCTCTAAATATAATTCGGTAATTTGATTACAGTTTTTAAATAATTGTTTTAAAGCAATACACCCATCTTTGTTTAGATTGCAATTTCCAAACAAGCATTGTTTTAAATGAGCAGAAGATTTGCTTAGTTCTTCAAAAATTCCTAACATTCCATTTCCTATCTCTGGATTATCACTCAGGTTTAAACATTCAATTTTGGAACAATGAGAAAGCAATTCTCTAACGTAATTGCACTTGTTCTCATTCAAATCACAGTCACACATGCTCAATACTTTTAAACTATCTGAGGATTTTTGAAGTCCATCACAAATGTTACGCAATCCATTTTCCATATTTTGATTTCCCCCAAGGTATATTTCTTCAATTGTAATGAAATCCTTCAATATGTTGCCAAAATCCACACTGGTTTCCATATCCAAATTACAACAAGAGATATCTAAAGCCTTTAAAGTGTTGGATGATTGACGCAAAGCTAGAAAGATTGTTAAAATACTACTTTCTATAAGTTTATTATCTGCTAGATTAATGCATTCAATTTGAAAGCAATTGCTGCATAATTGCGCAATACTAGAGCAATTCTCTTTCGTTAAGTTATAGCCTTCAAAGCTAATAATTTTTAGAGAAGATGAAGAAATATTTTGAAGTTCTTGACACATTTTAGAAATTAAATCTGTTTGTCCATTCCCTTTAATCATTGTAATGTCAGATGCCATTTTCCAGTAATGAAAAGAATTGTTCTACCTTGCACTAGAATGTGTTTATTTCAATATGTTATGGCCATTATGAGAAGCCATTTTCATATTGATCAAAATGTTATAGCAACGAAAAATCAATACTGAGATTATAGAAATAGCCTTAGTAGGTTTTACCAATGAAAATTTGGAGGGATTATTGAGAGATAATAAAGACATTAAACAAACTATTTTGTCAAATATTAAAAATATAATATAAATATTAAATTAAATAAATTATCAATAAAAACTGTATTGTTTGTTGAAGTTGAGTAGTGTTGAAAAACCAATTGGTTTACGATTTATTTTACATAATTGCTGAATAAATCTTAACGCCATTTTGTTGGTTAAAGATTAGCGCCTTTATTAACATAACAACCAACATCACATGTATCAAGGTCACTTTTTAAATGTTTGGCTATTGTTTTTAAGAAAACTACAAAAAGTTAATGTATTTCAATTTCACAAAGTTGAAGTGGATTTGAAAATTTATTCCATAATGAAATGATAATCTCTGTTGAATATTTTTCACAAAAAAAATTGAATTTTCCAACTTCTTTACACAATTTAACTTGGCTTTTTTCTGATTTAAGGTAAACATTTGCTTGCATACTATCATTTAATTTACTAAATAATTTAAAATTTTCTTTATAGTCCATTTGAAATAGAATAGAATATGATTGAAAGTTAATACAAGAGTTTTTATCATTATCTTTCAAAATATTTAAATTTTGATTGCAGTCATTAGATGATAAAAATTTTATTTTAAAAGAAAGTGTACAAACTAGAGAACTTATATAATGCTTTGCCCATTCCGAATTACCATCTATATCACCATAACTTGTTTGGATTAATGGTAATCTTTTAGGCAAAACAGATATTTTTCCTACTGCATGATAGTTCTGGTTATACCATATTGAGCCTGTATCTAGGCAAGTTGCTGTGTCATTGTTTGTATTAAGACAAATTTTTGTTGTTAAACATCTTTCTGTGATATATTCATTATTTGAATTGAAAGAACATTTTATCTGAGCAGTTTTACCATTTTCCAATTGAATTGTATAGGTTGCATTTAAATGATTATTATCAATAAGAGCTTTAAAACAACTTTTATAAGCAGATTCAACATTCAGAAAGATATTTAATAAAAAAAAGACAGGAATATTTGAATAAATGAAAATATCTGATTTCATATTATCCTTGAAATGAGTATAACTTGTTGGTGTTTTTCGCCTCTGCTGACAAATAATTTCAATGTGTAAGAATTCTTCTATTATCTCTCTAAGTAATATATGGATACTTATGATAAAGTAATATGATTTTTTTATAATTGACATTTACAAATTTTTTATTATTTTTAATGAAATTTGTTGATGTTTCATGAATGAGTATCGCTTTGAATGGCATTATTCAATAACAATGACGTATCTGCATACTAGAACATTAACTAAATTTTTAAGACTTGTGATTACTATAGGTAAATGAAAACACATCTGAAATAGTAACTAGTTTTTGAAATAGCCAACAATAAATGATCTTTACTGTAAATTAATTAACATTAGACGGCTTTGAAATATTTCAAGAGCAAAGAAGTGAAATTCAACATAGTCTTATTTTTTATTTACTTGACACTTTTTAAAAAATGAATTATATCTTCATTATGTTGATCTAGGCCTAAAGCATAACGCTATAGAACAATTTGCTATGGATTTAGAGTAGAACGGAAGATTATAGATTTTATAAGACCATTCAGCCTATAATTTACGTTCAGCGAATGTTGTAATAATAATCATAATAATGAATTATGCATGAAAATATTTAAATTAAAGAGAATTTTCTTAGTTTAGACTGGTCCTCATATAGATTATGAATCATTTTGTGGCGTGTATAGACATGCGCCAAGTTGCTGATTCAACAGAAATATTTGTCTATATATTCGCCTAACTGTGTAGTTTATTCGTAAAATTCACAAAGAATGGTACGATATATAATTAAAAGAGAAATATAACTTTGTTTTTCTTCGATTCTATAACCAGTTTTTTCTTAATAGGATAGAAAGCAAAAGAGGAAATTAAGCGATAGCGAAGACGAAGGAAAACGAAAGAAATGCAAATATTGGGAAAAATGCTATAGAAAAAATGCTGATCATCTTAAAAATTTCTTGCATCCTAAAGGTAAAATTTTACTTTTTCATTTATTCTCATTAATTTATTAATGATTAAAACTATTAATATATAAATAGATAGTGTTGAAAGCGATTCAACATCTGATGACGAAGAAAAAACTGGTAATAATTTTCACTCTAGCCAAGACTATTTTACTTACGATAAACTTTGTTTAGATTCTGCTGCTGCTAAAAGAAGACCAAAACATAAATCTATTGCAGTTTTATTGGCGCAGAAATATGATGATAGGTTTGTAATTTTTTTTTAATAAATCATTCGAAAATTCCTAGTTAAAATTCGTATGAACAGCGTCGATCCGAAAGGTTGGTTGATTAGTGAAAAACTCGACGGAGTTAGAGCATTTTGGGATGGAAAGTAAACGTTTTTTTTTTAAATTTACCATTCTTTATGAAATATTCACGTTTTTATTGTTTTTAGATCATTTTACTCTCGTTTGGGTAATGAATTCATTCCACCAAAGTGGTTTATAAAAAATTTCCCTTCCGATATCACTCTCGATGGAGAATTATTTGCCGGTAGAGGGCAGTTTCAAAAAACTGTTAGCATAGTCAAAAATCCAGGAAGTGAGAGATGGAAACATGTCAAATACTATGTTTGTTTTTTTTTTAATTGCAATTTCTAACCCTAATTCTAAATGTTGACGTCATCTTGCTTAGGTGTTTGATTCTCCATCGATGAATTCCAAATTTGAAACTAGAATCAAAAATCTGGAAAAACTCTGTAAAGATGAAGAGTAAGCGAACTTTTTTTTGAAAATTGATTGGCATGAAAACGGTTTTTGATGTAAATTTCAGTATTCCAAAGATTGTAATAGTTGATCATAGCGTTTGCGAAGGAAAGGAAGATGTCGAAAAGAAACTAAAGGATGTTGAAGATTTGGGAGGAGAAGGTTTAATGCTAAGAGATCCGAATTCAATGTACGAAGCATTTCGATCAAAAACACTTTTAAAAGTTAAAACATTCTACGATGCCGAGGCGATAGTTATTGGTTACGTTGCCGGAAAGGGAAACAATACTGGTAAAATTGGAGCGTTACTTTGTAAAATGGAATGCGGAAAAGAATTTAAAGTTGGCTCTGGGTAATTAAAAACAAAATTTCCAATATAAATAAAAAATCATGTCACTTTTTACAAAGAGAAATCTATTAGTCTTTCAGATAAAGAAAGGTCTAAACCTCCTAAGAAAGGATCAATTATAACATACAAATTCCAAGAATTGACGAACAGCGGTTCTCCAAGATTTCCATCATACATTGGAATACGAATAGATATGGATAAGCCGAAAGATGCGGTAATAACTAAAAAGAAAATCGATCTGGCAGATATTTAAAAACATTTCTTAGAACTGATAAATCTAAATGTTCACCTTAGAATTTTTCAAGGTTTTCTCCAATTTTTCACACGATTACTTGACTATTTTCTGAACTATATTTATAAATTATGCGTCTTGTAGTTTGTTGTTGCTTTGTGTCAATCTCAATAAGAAATAAATATTCTTTTTTTTTGGATATTAGCCAAGTTCCCAGTTTTAGTTATGCTTATAGTTTTATGGAGTTTGTAAACCAGGAATGGATTTTGAATTATTGATATGTGAAAGTGTATGTTTTTCCTATTTGTAATTAATAGAGGGAGCTAGTGGTTTTCTGTTGAAACTGT
Organism: Dimorphilus gyrociliatus; assembly: GCA_904063045.1. Classification (NCBI taxonomy): domain Eukaryota; kingdom Metazoa; phylum Annelida; class Polychaeta; family Dinophilidae; genus Dimorphilus; species Dimorphilus gyrociliatus. The sequence goes on from CAJFCJ010000177.1 coordinate 9,703, forward strand.
TATATTTTCTATTGTTAAACTTTTATGTAACTTATAGTAATGCTCTGTAAAATATACTTAAGAAAATTTGGTCAAGATATTTCCGCTTCTTTTTCAAATTAAGACTTTATTCAGTATTATTCAGAGTAGAACAGTTACCCGTCTATTTTACACAAACTGCACTGGCCAAAACTAGGTCAACAATTTTCATATCAATACGGCAAAGAGGCACTGCTTAATACTAATTCAATACTATTTGTTTATAGTAGGACTAATTTGTCGAACGTATTCGCGTACATTGTTCGTATTCTGTTCCATTCTCAAATTTATTTGTCAATGTTAGCAGTTGAATTTAGACGTTCAAAATCAATTTGTTGTTATTGGTTGCTCTGGCAACCATGCTTATTCTATTTTTAGATTTTTAGTGAAATAAACTATCAACCGCAATTTTTTTAGAAGTTGATAGTTGTAAAATTTCAATGTTTACAAAAGCCAAAGCAACAATAGAAGACATGGAAAGTAGTTTTTAAAAATTTGGCATTAATAGAAATATATGTAAATAAGAAAGATGTCTGCTTAAAGCATGATATACTAAGTAGTATTAGATATTGTTGAAAATGCCCACTGGATTTTAGGTGACGAGTCTTATAAGAGACTCTGAGAGATGTGCATAACATTAACACATTTATACATGATAAATTGCGGAACATTTTTCCAAAAGTTCACTACCGCAAATATCACCATTCTGAAATTGATCCCAAAGTTCATAAATATTCTTTTGAATGTTAATATAGATATTTTTCTGCAATTTACAAATCTTTTTCTCTGAGAGTACCTTTTGATAAACATCATTTAAATCGATTTCTCTCTTTAATTCATCTATAGTGCAGTAAAATGAAGAATTTTCTAGTAAATATCTATTGAATATGTTATGGAATCCTTCAAAGTCATTATTTGTTTGAATAACTCTGTTAAAAACAGACCAATTGTTCGGTGACCAGAGTTTATTATCCATCCACGTTTCTTCCATATAATTAATAAAATCGTGTAATTTATTAATCTCTGCTAAATTTCCTTTTATCTTTTTAAAGTAATGCTTTATGATATTACCGGGAAGAAATGGAAGAGCTAATATCATCCTCATTGCATGACACTCTCCTGTTTTGTTTTTATAGTCAATACTATAGCCAAGTTCCTAAGGTGTTTTTTTTTTCAAAATTAAAGATTTTAAAATTTTACTTAAGAGTAATACCTTGATTTTCTTAAATACGGCCTGAGACCAATGAAATAAACATCCACTTATTTCTGCATTTACCCAAACATTTGAAATTGCTTTCCACACTGCCTTTTCATAATCAATTACAAATCTTTTTGGCTGATAATTATTTGTCATTTCACAAATTGCCTGGAAAATTTCAAAAAATATTTTAGGATGATATAATAGAAAAACTTTTGCTCTTACTTGAAACAGCAGTTCGTATGCTTTTCTCTTTTTTGAAGACATAAATACAATCAACAGTGGTATTCGCTTCAATTCATCGTTTTTTTTCAGAAATCCATATATAGAAAAAATTTGTATAAAAGGATTAGAGGTATGACTGAAAGTGCCATCAAAAAACCATGTTTTTGTTGAACAAAGAAGTTCAATTTGCTTGTTTGTTGCAAATATTAACATACGAAAGCCATTTTTATTAATATCTTTTCTTAAAAATCTATCAGGTAGGAGAGTTTGATTTAGGATAAAGTTAATACTATCTGGTTCTCTTTGACAATTTTTTCTCTTGTGATAATTGACAACTTGTATACAAGATGTTATTTTTGGTAAATTTTCAGCATCTGGGTGATCTTTCAAAACCTCTTCTGCAATTCTTCTTCCGCTTAATGTCAGACTTTCTTTACTTTTTATTTTTAAATCATTTCTTATCAACAGCTTCTTCTTGTTATCCTTATTTCCCATATGTATGTGCGCTCGTTTACCTAATGTAAAAGACGTTCCATTTTGATTGACACTAGCAGGACATCTTTGGCTTTTATTTCTTCTGCTGCAAATCCATACAGTTCTCTTCTTAGTTTTTAATTTAATGTTAAAAGAAAAGCCATTATAAATTAATAAATCCTTTCCTTTTTGGCTTCCATTTTCTACAATTTGAAATTTAGATGAATCGCAAAATTGAATATCAGATGATTCTTTTTCACATGAGATTTTTTCTCTATCCGTTTTTTTAAAATGGGGATTACTGCCAGTACTTGATTTTGTGCCAATTAAACTGTTGTCAGTATCCATCTTTTCTTCATCATATAAATCGAGAATTATTTTATCTCTTAATCAGATTAATAATCTTTAAATTAATTACAAAAAATTACAAAAATAAAAATTAGATCTTCTCGCTTTCTGAGCGATATTTAGAGCGGAAGTAGAATTATAAATGGCGCATATTAATATAAATATTAAAGAATAATATTTAGAATAATATTAACATTAACATTAATTCTATTATAATCAGTAGCTAGAACATAAGTTTTCAATTGTTTATTAGTATCAGTGGGTGTTTTCAATAGTGGGCGTTTCCATAACCCCTCCTTTATATTGATAGTAGCATATTGAGCCTGAATGATTTTTGTCTGTTCAACATTACTATCAATTTCTATGATAATTTTGTTTAAGCTGAATTTTATTGGTTGAATTTTAATTAATATTATCAATAAGAGCTTCTCAAGTATCCTCCTAGTTTAATACATTCGATGGTTTTGCCACAACTTTCCAAGGTGAGATAGGGACAAGGAGGTGTTGCCCTTTCTTTGGATTAAATATGATAACTGAATCCAGTGCTCTACAGAATTTTTATTTTATAGAACAGTCTTCCGTATATTCTGGATTTGTAGTTATTTTGTCTTGGCTAGGTTGCCAATAAGCTTTACCAATTTGTAATATTGTTGTAAATTCTTCAATAACTGTTGTTCTTGGCCAGTTGTAGTATGGTCCTTTGTTTTCATCATACACCAGAAGTTTTCCTTTCTGGATAAGTTTTTGTCAATTAAGAGTTTTCTATATTGCTTTTCAATGAAGGTGAGTTTTGGTTTTTTAATTCTGTGCTTCTTTGCTCCAAAGAAGAAATGTGTGTGCAAATTGATTCTTCTTTTTACCTTACACTTAAGTGCTTAAATTATCAGTTTTTCAGCTATGATTTCATAAGGTTTACATACTCTTTTAAGTGTTCATAGTTCACAAATTTCAATGTTAACATAAACAAAAGTAACATTTTAAGACAAAGAAAAGTTCTAAATATGCTCATGTTTTTGTTCTTTTCTTCTAAGAATTTCGAAGGTCTTGTCAGCGCAGCTCAATATGGTTTCAATACTACTTATCTAGTGTAGAATATTGCTGACGAATGTATATGTGCAGTTTTTCTAAAAACTTTATGTTGATTATTTAAAACCAGAATTTTTGTATAGATTGAATACCCATTTCAAAAATTTCTTTCAATTTAGGTAAAGATTGACGTTTGGTCATTGTTAGTGTATAAGGGTCAAGCGCATTTCTCTTTAACAATCCCCAATAGCTTGCAAAACTTTGCAAAAATCTTGCCAATACACAATAGATTAAGGCTTTCTTTTCAATTTCCTCTAATCTACGTTTTGATTGATATCCATCAATGACACTTTTACCAATTTTTAACCAATCACCTATATCTTCTCTTTTACAATCTACCATTAAATAGAAAATACATATTGCTAAATCAAAGACCAATGCACTTTCTGTAGAATCTCCAAAATCAATTATTCCAACTATTTCATCATTTTCGCAAAGGACATTATGATCATTGAAATCTCCGTGTATCATTCCATGCGGTAATTGATCTTTAATGGACAAAACATTTTCATAGAACATATCTAGTACAGATTGTAAAATGTTCTTTTCTTCTAAATCGTCAACGCAATCGAGATAAGAACTCCAATAAGAAATGTTTGAAAATAGCCATACAGAATCGCTACTTTCCATTCCTTTATGCCTTAAATTGGCTAATGATAAATGTAAATTTGACATAAAAACACCGCAATTATAGGCCAATTTTTCAGTATAGGCAGAATTTTCCATTAAATTTCCAACAATATATTTAAGTAAATAAATAGCATGAAATCTTCCTTTGATTTTCTTTGAACTATAGTAAACACCAGTTTTCTGTGCAACTGGTTCCGGAACGTTTATTCCATTCTTTAGAAGCTCATTCATCATTGCATGTTCGCCATCTAAATATAGATTATTAATAAAAATCATAGTTTTATTAAATATTCTCACCGATATGATCAAAATTTTTAGAATTCATTGTGTTCATTATTTTCAGAACGTAACCATCTTTATTAAAACAAGTTATACCACTCTCTTTCGTGATTTTACCATCAGAAACACGAAAATTGCAATCATCGTAACTGCTTACTGAATTCAATTTTGAATCAACAATTCCATACAATTCTTTCAATATTTCGCTAGCCTCTTCAACTGTTATTACAGGTTTGAAATATTCAATTTCACTCATTTTAATATTATTAAAATTAAAATCAGGCTAAAACGCAATGTTGCACGATTAAAAAAAGGCACTCTGGCCTGGTGAAACACTCCCTACAATGTATACATTATCTATGAACTTTGTACGCACTAACTAGGTCTGTTTATACTCAAAGCCAATTGATTGTTGTATACTTTTAGCCTATTTTTTTCTTTATTATAACTTTTTATTTATATCAATGATAAATTAACTTTATTTCACCTGAAATCCAGCAACAAACGACTTCTTTTGATCACATGACATATTTTGGTAAAATTTGTCATGGATAATAAATTATATTAACCTTTTGTTGCATGGTTATTTTATTCAATTGAGTGACATTGCAATTGAGCTATCTAGATTCCATTAAAGTCTTTTATTTTAAAACGTCATAACATTGCTTTTGCGAAAAATGTTTGACATAAGAAGACAAACAAACTTTTATGAGAGACACCTCACAGAATTGACTTTGGAAGAAATGCTTGCCATGGGAAGACAACCAAACTTTAATAACAAATGTCTTATATGTTTTATATTAAGAAATTCAAGAAAAGTATTAGGATGAGAAAAAGAAGAGGAGACATTTAAATGTTAAATGGAATGTTTAAATGGTACATGTTTGAGGGAAATTGCAAACAATATGTTAAAACATTGTTCATTGCTAAAAAGCAATAAAGAAATCAAACTTCCTAAAAGCATCATTAAACTGATTGTTACAAATTTGAATAGAAAATTGAACAGATAAGCCATTTTTATTAAATATCAATCTAGCCTCATTTGTAAAAATACCTCTAGACCAATCTAGATTTTTGCTAATCGTTTTGAGACAATATTTGTTCTTTGCCTGATTCTTTTGTATTTAAAGTTTTGTCTTTTCAGCTCCCTCTGAACTGTTCTGAGGCTTACATCTACTTCTAATTTCTTTAATGTCTTTTATGCTGTCACTCTTTTCTTGTTATCTTTCAGTTTCTTCACAATCCTTATCAATCAATGAATTGGAATCTTTAAAATGGGCATTAGAAAAAGAGTTTAGCTGAATTATTAGCATGAATGTTTAATATGTGCTCATCATTACAAAATGTTCGTTTGTCCATTAATTACGACATGGGAAAAAAATTCAAAATGATATGTGAGTGACTCAAATTGTCCTCAAAAACATTTATTCCTCGATTCAAACAAGGAAAATGGATTCAAAATCATATGTGATGGACTGAAATTTTCTTCAAACACCTTAAAAAATCGCTGTTCGAGTGGTAAACAAGCTAAATATTTAGGAGAAATCTTTCAACAGTGTTCATCATTAGAAAATATTGATTTATCACAGAATTAAGGTATGAGAAATGGATTTGAAATGATATGTAAGGGACTGAAACCTCTTTCAAACACCTTAAAAAAGATTGATCTTCAATGGTGTGATTTAAATGATGAAGAAGCTAAATCTTTAGAAGTCTTCAAACAGTGTAATTCTAATGTATTCCGCAATTGAGACAGGAGAAATAGATTCAAAGTGATAAGTGGTGGACTCAAATCTTCTTCAAACATCCTAAAAAATAGAAATATTTCAATGTGCTCCTTATATGGTGCCTTAGCTGAATCACTAGGAAAAACGTTTCACATTGTTCGTCATTAAAAAACGATGACTTTTCTGACAGTGACAATATTGGATTTACTAGTAATAATGGAACTTTGGAAAGACTTTTTTTTCTTAGGAAATAAAAGTCTTTAGCCAAAATGTATGATGCCGCATTTGAAGGTCAATTTGAAGGTCAATTCTCTGACCTTTTAACCTTTCCAGTTCATTACACTGACTTGAACAACAATTAAAGCATATAGATAATATTGGTAAAACAACAACATATATTGTCAGTATAGTATAAATAAATGTAGATAGATTTTTTCTATAAGTTAAAAGTAAGACAGAGCATTCGTGAAAGTTGTTTTTTAAATTATTCTAAAAAATCATCGGTTGGGGAAAGGGCGTTTACTCTCATTTAAAATGTAATACCTTAAACGGTAATAGTAGGACCGCATTTAATATTACAGACATAAAAAATGTAAGAAAATCTGTTACTTGAAGTTGTCTTATAGAATTTTTAACTATATTATATTTGTTCAACAATTTTAAAATATAATATCTAAAATTTAAAAGTTGTGCAAGAAGT
>CAJFCJ010000177.1:19108-33903 GCA_904063045.1 Dimorphilus gyrociliatus
AACTTGTCAAAGAAATATCCACAAAGTAACCTCCACCCTTAATAAAAATACCTTAAACACAGTTCTATATGACTGACATTCTCTTTTCTTGTAATTCATTGAAAGCATTTTACAAAGCATGAAGCATTCAATACGGTGATTTCTATCTCTAAAGAGCAGAGGAAATATACCATAGGATTTTGATACAAAATAATAATTTTTCAAATATCTTGCTTCATAGAAATTTGAATTTTCCACTTCAACAAATTTACTTAAATTGTTTATTTTAACTTGAAGGTCTGTAACAAAACTACTTTAATATAATTTTGGTTTTAAACTAGACATTTTTTGCTTAAAAAGAGTAGGATGTTTTCTCTCATAGCTCTTCCCACTCAAATATACAATTTTTTACTCATATGTACCGCTTAATTCCAAATATGAGCACTTTAAGTGTTTATAAACTATTGAATGATTTCTGTATTCAATATCCATCACTCCTTTAGCATTGAATGATATCTCCACAGATACCTTTAAAGAGAATTCTCTAAATTTAATCTTAGTAAGAAAGTTAGTCTTTTCACAAATTTCTTTCCTTTGACTAATATTTCCAACAACTGGATAAATTTCTCCATTCAATTGTAGAAATATATAATGAATATCATCTCTTTTATTATAACTAAAAGTGTCTAAAATAGATCAAATTGGCAAATTATTTTTCTATCTGTTTAATCAGAGAACAAAAAGTTTCAACATACAAACTTTGTCTTTTCTATAGCATTTTAAAAGTATGCCAACAGCAGGTTGTGTAAATTTTAGTATACTGAATTGAAGGAAAAACAAAAATAACATTTTAGTTAGAATTTCAAAAAAGAAGTTTTTCTCTATTTACAAATGAATGGTATTGTTGTATTTAGAATATTCCAATTCACTTTTATAGTAGTTATCTTCGTATTTAATTTGAAGTGGAGTCGCTAAAGAATGTACATTATCATATCCCAAAGTAGAACATAATTCATTAGAAATTTCTAATGGAATATAATAAAATTCAACAATAAATGTTGAATTTGTTTGATTGAATTTGAGATTTAATAATCCTTCATCAAAAATATTTCCATATTTAACATTTGTTAAAAATACATTAACAGCATTTAAACTTAATTTCTTTTCATCTGCAAAAAGAGACAAAAATATCAGTATTTTGTAAACAATTGTTGAAATAGGAAATTTAAAAAAATAAACACAATACAGTTGTTTTGATTTGTTTCACATTCAAGTTTGTTTATTAGTAGTAATTGAATTTTTTTTCTTGAATATTCAGGATAACAATTCAAAATAGTTCCATTAAAAAATTGACAATCTTTCAAATAACTCTAAAAGTTTTGAATGAGTCATAAAAGTTTAATTGGACAAAAAATACTGTACGGTAAATTAAACTTACCTGTCCAATATAAATTTTTGAAGTGCAGGTATCCTTCTTTACAGTTGTTGATAAAAGTCTACATATAAATTTGCATGCAATAGATTTATTTGTTTTCATGTTGAAGAGAGGAAGAGAAGCTCCAGTTGACTTTGAATAGAAATAATACGATTTTTCATCAAGAATATAAAATTCCTTTCGTTCACGTTTTGTCAATTTAATATGAATATCTTTGGTTTAAAAATTATCATATTTGAAATTTAAAATTGTAAATAAACATAAAAAAGAAACCTTTCATTTGAAGAAAAGAACAATAGAGATAATTCGAAAATGATGTATTTTTTAAAGTAATATTTTTTGGAAAAGAATTTACAATTGCAATTTTTGTTCTACTGCTTAAATTTGGAATATTTTCGTTACGTTCTCCTTCAAAAATGAAATTGCTTTGTTGGCATAATCTCTTTTTTTGATTGGTTACTCCAACAGCAATTGGATACACACTGCCAAACGCTCTTAAATACAATTGGTAGACATTACTAGTCAATTTCAAACTAAACATGTCTGTTGTTGTAATAATTGAAAGAAAAAATGAAAAAAATGAGGCAAATCGTCTTCAAAATTTAAAAAAATAATTTCACAAACATTTTGAATTCTTTTTAAAGCATTTTAATTCTAAAAGTTTTTTTGTTTTTCTATTAGTTGAAGTAAATCTTAAAGAGAAAAAAATTGTAACATACAGTATCGGTGGTAAGTCACTGTTACACCTCAAAAAAATAATATTTTCTTGATTTTTTCTCTTTCCGCGCCTAAAGAATGAAAATGAAGGATATTATTATATTTAGTAATATTCTTCTTATCATTATAGAGAGAAAATATATGTTTTTCATTTCAAATCTCTGAATTATTGATATTTTAATGTGGTAGGCCTATTTTCAATGGGAGCATAAGTACTTGTTACAATCACAAAAATTACTCTAAAAGAATATTAAAAGTATTTTTTTGTTCTTATTTTGACTGTTATTTACAGGATATTATATTTTTTAATGCCTTAATATTTTGTGTGTATACCCTTAGCTTCTACAAGTGCCCTAGGCCTTCTTTCCATTGTCTCATATAAGAATTGAATTTCCAATTCTGAAATTTTATAAATTTCCTCTCTGAACATCTCCCACAGCTCATCCTTGTTTCTTGGCTTACATGCCATTAAATGTTTTTTGCATATGCCCCATATTTGCTATATTATGTTCAGGTCTGGGCTGTTTGCTGGCCATGGATCCAGTGTTTCTACTCCCTTTCTCTCGAGGTACGCTTTTGTTCTGGCTGCTGTATGACAGCTAGCCCCATCCTGCTGGAAAATTTCCCCTCTCCTATAATTTGGGACAACATGACTGCTCAAAATTTTGACATAATCTGAAGCTGTCATGTGATTAGACACTAAAGCTAGGCCCCTATCTCCATTGAACTTAATGTAGCCAAACACCATTATATTCCCTCCCCCAAATTTTACTGTTTTTGTGGTATATTTGGGGTCATTCCGTTTACCTGGTGGCCTCCTAACAAACTCCCTTCTCCTAGGATGCAGCTCAACCTTTGATTCATCAGAAAAAATTACTTTTTTCCAATTTTCAATCCCCCAGTTTTCTCTCTCTCTACAGAACTCTTTCCTACTTATTATCTGCCACTTAGATAAAGCAGGTTTTTTGGCTGCAATTCTCCCATTTAAGTTATTTTTTCGTAGTACCTGCTTCACTGTTGTTAGAGAAAGAGATATAGGTATACCAGAATTATATAATATCTGATGGCCCATCCACTTGGGGTTTGATTTAGATGCCCTGGTAATTTGCCTTTCCATCTTTGGTATCACTTTTTTTGGTCTACCACTTCTTTACTTATCTTTTATTGTTTTTAGCTCTTTAAATTTATTTTTTATATTTTGTACAGTAGTTGGACTACATTTAAAAAGCTTTGCCACTTTTCGAATGGACATTTCTGGTCTTTGAAGACAATTTAAGATAGAAATTCTTGTTGCTTCAGATAGCTTCACCATTTTTATTTTAAATTTGTCAACTGTTAGATTACACATGCCCAAACACATAAATGACCTTAAAATCTGGTTAAAAGCGACACTACTCAATGATCAGGGTAAATTTTTTGAACATAACTGATGCTTGTGCTTTTCCATAAATAGGCCTATCACATTAAAGTGATCATATTTCTGAGATTTTAAATTAAAAACATATATTTTTACTTTGTATAATGATAAGAAGAATATTATTAAATATAATAATATCCTTCATTTTCATTCTTTGGGCACGGAAAGAGAAAAAATCAAGAAAATATTATTTTTTTGAGGTGTAACAGTGACTTACCGCCACTATTGTATATAGGCTTATCTACATAGAAGGTTTTCTTTTAAATGATTGCAGGAGACTCTTGAAAACAGTCAGAGAATTGTGATTTGAATATAAAAGATACTTACATTTGAATATTGTTATTCAGTGAAAATTTGAATATAAGTATAGATTCAGGATGAATGTTGCGGTATGGTGAAGCTAGAGCATAAAATGAATCGTAATTCAATTGTTTACATAAGAAAGCTCTAGCTAAAGGATGATATATCTCGTATTCCAAGTGATAAATATCTTTATCAACTGAAATTTTTACAATTCCCGCATCATATTTATCATTTTCTATTGTTTTATCTAAATAGATTTTTATTTTAGACAAAAAGAAATTTTGCAAATGTAAACATTCTTCTTCTTGTAAATTTAACATTACAATTAAACAATAAACAAAATATTTATATTGAAAAATATTCGTCATCTTTTTTTATCAAAATAGTAAAAAAATGATATTTTAGAAAAATAGAATTTGACAAAAAATCTCAGCCAAATTCAAATTGGTTTATGCAGCCAGCCATAAAAGAAAGTTAATTAAAGAAATGAATTTGATAAATCTTCTCCAAATACATTTGCAACTTTTTTTCTATTAAAAAGTTAATATATTTTCAAAATTAAATTAAATTTAATTAAATTAAATCAGTAGTTTTTCTTTTGGTATGACAACTTGCAATATATTTCAGGAAATTGAATTTTAGTTCTAGAATCTTCTTCACAACTGAAATTGACTTAAATTGATTGTTTCCATGTTTGTGGGTCGCATTACATTAATTGCAGTAGCATTGTTGGCAACAATTTGGAGTATTTTAAAAGATCTTAAAAGCTATTGAGTGTATGCATCACTGGCACTTGTCTCTGGTCTTCTGATAATTTCCTTTTACTTTTGCTTTTCGGCAACATTATGTATGAATTGAAAATGTTTACCAATTTGTAAATTCACTAATTGTTCTTTTTTGTCAATTTTTTGCTCTTGTGAAAAAATTATTGTGAAAAACTTTTGATTTTTTAAAACTAAACAGAAAAAAATGAGTTTAAGCAGTCTTTGTTATATTTATCTCCAACAATCACTAGTAGGGTCGAGACGTCTCCTGAAGTTAAGCTTTGGGGCTTTTTTAGGGTTAGGAAAAATTCTATTTCATTGATTTCAGTCTATGTCAAAGCCAAAATGTAGGTTAGGGACAAAAAAGCAGAAATTACCTTACCCACTGTTGGGTTAGGGTTACGGTAAAAATGCAAATTAGGGCACGTTTTGTCCAACATCCCTGTTGCACCAGTAAGCCAGAAATAAATAAGAGTTAGGATTTCAGATTTATACTAGACCTTAGTTCTTGAAATATTGAAATATAATAAACTTAAGCGTTCTATTTGTTTGAGTACTATGATAAATTGGTATATGATTGAAAATGATGATTCTGATGAGCCAAAAATTCCTACATTGTGGCTAATGTGGCTTGTCTTGCTAATTCTTTGATAAGATTATATAAATGTTCTTATTTTACCACTGCTCTAGTTAGTCTTGATACAAAATCTCAACATCATTGTTTGTTATGAAAACAAGTTGATAAAGAGACCAAACATTACAGAAATTCACTTAAATAGAACAGTTATAGGTTTGAAAGAGATGAACATAAAAAAATTGAAAGTATGTTGTCCATGCTTAACTTTGTCAGAGGATTATATTATAGTGGAAAAAAACATCAAACTAAGATAATCATCTCAAACTTTTAGGATTAGAATTTCAGAGAAAAGATTAATGAAAGATTAAAATATTCTCGACGTTTTTGTTGTATTCATAGTATGAATGTAAGCTGCAATTAACTCAGCCGCTTTCTTTAACTCATCAACTCCAAAAATTGACGAATTATTTAGTTTTCATAAATTATTTTTGATCCAATGTGTCCTGAAATTTCTTCTATAAAAAGAATAACATCTTTCACAATGAAACGGCTACAATTGTCAGCGTTAAGTTTTTTCTTTGACTTTCAGGAAGGGCATTGAATCTGTTGTGCGCGAGACAAGCTTCAGTTTATACGAGTAAGAACAATAAAATCAAATTCATAATAAATTTGTCATTAAAAAATTAATAGCAATATGAACAAAACATTTTCCTTAAATTTTCCACCAAGGACACAAAAAAAAGTCAATTTAAAATTTCATGAAGAATGCAACTATTTATGCATAAAATGTAAATTAGATTGAGAGTAGATATTGAAGATCGCAAAAGTAAAATGTCAGAAATTTTCAAACTTTTCCTCAATTTTTTACTGTTAATAAAAGGCCTATTTGGAAACTCGCAATATGGTTTAAAAATTACCCCTGTATGTAGTGTGATCTATTTTTAATATTTTTTATCATTACAGCTTTAGTACCTGGATACGATAGATATAATAATACTGACTCTTTTGGACATGATATTAAACATCTAAGTAGTAATTCTGCCAATAATTGTGGTGATATCTGCAACAATTTGCCAAATTGTATTGCATTTAATTTCTTTCCTGATCAATCTAAATGCTATTTTAAACGTTTTGTGACACCTGAATCTGATTGGATTCCTGGAGCTAACAAAGTTTTTTATATTAAAATACTTGGTAAGTTTTACAATTTTTTCTATTTTTGTTGTATATCATTATCATATTTTTGTTCTAAACTATCATTTAAATGTTCAAAACAGAGGCACTTTTTTTACAAAGGACATTAAAAAGATGCATGTTTCCAAATCTTATATTTTACGTAATACCAAAATCATTTTCTCTTAGCAAATTTTTTCCATTTAATTTATGATAAAGTGAATAGAAATTTAAAAACTTGTCAAGCCATTTTAGGGTGAAAATTGATAAAAAGAAATAATTAGCTGCAGAAGATTTATAATTCAAATATATTGGCAAAAAGAATATAACAAAGAACATATTGTATTATCAAACAGCAAATTCTATAAAACATAAATAGATGATGAGATTTGAAATAATAATTCATCAATGGACAGTCTTTCAAGAAATATATATCAATTATTTATAGATACTTGAAAAATTGATCAAATGTCTAATTTTGTTAAGACTTTTTTGATAGGCCAAATTTTAGTCAATAATTAAAATTGTTTGCTGATCAAACACAAGGCAGGTCATTTTGGTAATTTTGGATGATTTTTTAACTGGAATTATTGATATTCCATCCCCAAACAACTATTCTCAGATTGTATATTGGAAGCATGGAGTGTTCAAAATTCAAGAGTGAACAACCTAAAAAGAAGATTTAGATTTCTTTAAAATTTCCTGGTGAAAGCATTAAGGAAGATTAAAGATATCATTCAAATGAAAATATTTGTTCTATTGATTGGTGTAACATTAATTTTTGAGCATTATTAAGAATGTATGGCTCTGTTAGATTCCATATCTTTCCACCATTGGTTTCAAATGTTATTTCAAAGTTACCATCTTCCAGATAAGGTTTTAAATATTTCTATTCCTATTTGATTGATAGCAGGAGATTTGATGAGGGGATACTCTCATTTATTTATATTTTTATAAATGTTTCTTAAACAGTTTTGAAACACCAGAACTGATAAACATGATATGGGAGTAAAAAGGAGATAAATCCACAGGATTTGATCAAGTATTTGTAACTTTCAAACAGGACTGGTAGAAAATGGCCAAGATTGAAAATTTGAAAAAAGAGAGTATCATTAGAGTTTCGTGCCGCTGATATCAAAGAATCACTTTACAATTGCTGAACTGTCTATATATTATTTATGTTTAGTGAGAGGATGTTACAAGGTTCAGCATTCAGGAAGGCAAATGAAATAACTTGACCAAACCTTAACTTGTAAATAGATATGAACTTGAGGATAACTAATCAAGATCTGTGTTTAGCCAAGTTTATTGCATTTTCTTGCATAGATTTTAAGAGATACATGTATAAGTTTCATGTAAAGTTATACAACTAAAGCATAAAATGTAATGAAAGTTGTAGACCATAATTCTTAAAAAAATTATCCCTGGCCCCTTGTTATTAATATTGCATTATCTATATAAATATATCTTTGGCCTAACCCTCAGTTGTCCATTTTCAAAGGTTTTGTAATATTTGCAAAATCCTTAACAAATCACATGGAATAGCCACAAAATGTTAAGAAGCTTAGCAAGCTAATTTTTTCTAAAAAAAAAACACATGCATTCCTGATTCCTGAACGTTTAATCTAAATGAGCTGATTTATATAATCAGACGATCACAATCATTACATTGCTTGATGGAAAAAGCCAAAAGTTAAACCATTTACCTTTTGTTTCATGTTCTTATAAATCACAATGAGGTGAAAGTGAAACAAAGAGTATCAAGAAAAAATGATGTTGAATAAAACATATAAGATACTGTACAGCTTTCGTTATATTTCATGCCTATACTATGCTATTTATTCATGTACTTATTCAAAAACCTATGCCAGAAATGCAATCATATTTGGACAAACTCAGACCTTGCCTGGTCATGCTTAAAATTCATCTTTAAGTGCCACTTAAGGTTTAGTCAAGTTGTGATTGATGAGGTTGTTTAAAGTTTGCCCAAGTTATGACTGCTAAGTTTGTCTGGACAAACTATGATTAATTAGTATTCTCAAATGTTGAACTTTGTATCATATTATTCCTAAGGTTAAATATAAACTATATCATTGTTGTAACTTGCAAACGCATAAATTTGTCAAGCAAGAGCAGTAGCAAGAGCAGTACAATACAAAAATAGTCTTTACAATATGACTACTTTTATGTATTATTGACAATGCTGGTAATATTATTGGCCGAAAAATTTCCAAAATGGCTATTTTTAATACTACTATAAAAAAAAGATAAAAAGTGAATAGTTTAAAGAGAAAGTTAGTTTGGCCAAAACTATTATACCAACAGTAACAGTAGCTTTTAATGACCACATTAAATTGACCTAGGAATATATTAGTTAGCTACTGACTATTAGCCCATCCCACCTAAAGAATTTTCTCAGGATTTACTAAGTGGTAAGCCTAGTACTTTACATTTAATTTTCTGTAGATTCGTTTTTTTAACTTTATTTCTCTATTGTAAGAATAATAGGCCAAAAATTTTTGGCAAACTGTTTGTATTAACACCATTCTAGCTGACATTTTGTTTTTATTCCAACAGGTTTCTTTTATTTCGCTCAAAATATTAAAAATTTGGTTTGGAAAAACATCCAGATATTTTCTTGTTGATTATTATTTTCATACCGTGGGAAAATAATCACAAAAAAACTACACAAAGAAATGTTTGAGGTTCTATTTTTTAAAATAATTTTTTTTGACAAAATTTTTAGAAATAACCTCTTTTTTATATAAATTAAACAGCAAGATGAAGATTTAACAGACTCTACGGAAATAGGAAATACACCAGATGACTATATTAAACAATTTCAAAGAGAAAACAAGTTTTTAGCATCCGAAGGATTAGTTGATTTCTATTTAGAAGATTTCAATGATGAAGATGAAATGTCGCTGTGTGAGGGAGAAGTTGATGTTAGATTTTCTATCTAAATATTCATTTTCTAGGAAATCTCCTGTTAGGTTAATTGTTTATAATTTTTTTACAGGAGGTTCAAGAATGTAGTGACATTGAAGTTGCTTATGTAAAAGAATCCGATGATGACTATTGTCCTGAAGAGAAATTATGCGAAATACAGCCTGAAGACGAACCCTGTCCCAAAAAGGTGTTATGTGTCGAGACTCCAAAAGTCGAGCCTTGTCCAGATGAGCTGTTATACAAAGCACGAGATAACTATGATCCAGAAGAGAAGTTATACAAAGTCCAAGCTAGATATGAGCCTTTACCAGTAGGTATGTTAAGGGACACACAATCTTAAGTTGAAGAGTTAAATAATGCTCATGATGACTATTATCCAGAACAAACATTAAGCCAATCACAATCTGAAGATGAACCTTGTCCAGAATTCCGTTTATGCAACTCACAAATTGAGTGTAATAGAGATAAAAAAAGGGAAGATTCCATAATTTATAGATCAGATATATCGGCTGATTGTGTGTCGAGTGCTGAAGATGACTCACATGATATATCCTTTGAAATTAAGGTTCTTTTTTCCTTTATAATTGTTATGCAATTGAAAAAACTATTTTCAGATTAATAAAGAGAAAAAGGAGGCAGAAGACAAACTCTTTCAGCTGGTTAAAAATTGGACAGATTCCAATGAAAATGATATGAAAACATTTCTCAATGAGCTAGCCAGAGAAGATTGTGATAGACTATTCAAAATAAAAGACATTTCGGGATTGAATGTTATTCATCATGCTGCAAGGAAAAAATCTAAAACTTTACTAAATATTCTTGAACAGAATGGAGCCAGTAAAATATTTTCTTAATTTTTTCGATGTCAGACAAAAATTACCCAAAAGTTTTTGAATATTTACCTTTTAAATCCTAAATTATTACACAACCTGTATAGTTGACATTTCATTCTTTGGGAAAATTTTGTCTGGCAATTGTTTAATTTGTAATAAATCAAATTTTCTTTTTTCTAATATTTCTCTGATTCTTCAAGATTTCTACGAAAGAGATGATAATGACAAGTTACCTGTGGCGCATTTTATAAATAATGTTGATTATCCTGTAATAATAACAAAAAAAACAGGGTTATAATCTAATCAATGACTCTTTTAAATAGAACACCAGGGAAGATGAGATTAATTTGGAAAATTCAGCTGATGATAAATGTAATATTGCAATCATAAAAGTTATTTTCGTAATTAATAAGCCTATATATATTTACAGATAGGAAATTTTCATTCCTAATGAATTATGGCTGTCTTGAATTTTTTTTAAATGAAAACTATATAGAGCAATTGCAAAGTGAAACTAAAGATAAAGTTTTATTAAGAGCAGTGAAAAGTAGAAGCAATTATGATACAATTGAAACTTTAATTCTTCTAATGCAATTTATTAAACAAGAAACATTTTTCAAATGGCTTTCTGTAAGTTTTCTGCTTTTTTTCCCTTCTAGCCAAAGATATCTGTTCATTTGCCAACAATTTCAACAGAATACGAGGGATAAAGGAAGAACGGCATTATTTATTGCAGTCGATTCGCTTCAGGTGGATGTATCCTATTATTTATTTAATTTAATTAGATTCCAAAAGGCTCACTATATTAGATATATGATTGTAAATGATTTGTATTCAACACCTTTCCATAAACATTTCTTTGGATATTCGAGAAAACAAACGGAAAGCGCTCAAAAACTGATTAGAATGTTTGCCAGCCAAAAAGAGATTAAGGTAAAGTATAACAATTGTTTAGAGATTTCATCCTACTTCAGTGAAAAGTGGCCATCTCGTTAAGGGAACTGTCAATTGCTTTCGGTAGCCACTTTTTTTGGGTGAATCAGCAAAAATAAAACTCCTTTATCCACTACAACTACTGATTTTGCTATTTACAGTTATTCAATATGAAGAATAAAGATTACATGAGAATTTTCCATTACAATGTGTTTGACAAATGCTGGTTTGATTTCTTATTTCAGTGTAAATAATTTAATACATTTACATATATATGTAGGTTAAGATTGGGTTGCAAACATTTTATGGTGACCCCATTTTGACCTCACTACCGGATATTTAAAAGTTACTTTAAAATATCTTACTATCTTTCAGATAATCAATTTGATGTTGAAGATATTGTGCCATTTGTATCATATTTAGCAATTATAAAAGATGATACAATAATAAATATGTTTTTTGAAAAATTTCAAGATGGTAAGAGAAAAAAATTCAAAAAATTTCAAATTCAAATAGAATTTTTGTTTTTTGACTTTTTTTATCATAGGATTCACCAAAATGATTTTAGAATGCAGAAAAGAATATTTAAAAGAATGTATTAAAGAATGTAGAGAGAGGAAAATAGATAAATGTGCAATTATCTATAATTTATTACATTTTGCAATTGAAAAAGGAAATTCAACAATAATTGATTATTTAATAAATAACGAGTAAGTAAAGACAAATCTTTGTCTTATTTCTCCTCTTTCTCTCTCTCTCTCTCTTTCAAATAATTGAGTATGATTTTATAATAGAAATAGGACTTTTCAAAAATTAATTGATATGAATTTTCATATTGAAAACATTGCACTACATAAAAGCTGCTCCAAAGCAACTAAAGATATTTATAGAAATAAACCTACTAGTGTCATTTATTATTGCATTAAACATAATGAAGATAGCATTTTGGCTAAATTACTACCATGGTACATAGAAAGGTTGAAAAAATTTCCAGAAGAAGATATAATATTTCAAGCTATGTCTAACTGTTCAATAAAAATTGTTAAGGTTCTAGCACATTTTCTTAATTTTGGACATTAAATTATCAGACAATATTTAAACTTTTA
This sequence comes from Dimorphilus gyrociliatus, assembly GCA_904063045.1. Classification (NCBI taxonomy): domain Eukaryota; kingdom Metazoa; phylum Annelida; class Polychaeta; family Dinophilidae; genus Dimorphilus; species Dimorphilus gyrociliatus. The sequence goes on from CAJFCJ010000177.1 coordinate 31,295, forward strand.
AAACATTTACACAGCTTCTTTTCACAGAAAAATCAAAAATTATGGAAAACTTTTCACAAGTTATTGATTTTACAGATGAAGAAAAAAATACTCCTGCACACAAAGCAGCTCAAAGGAAAAATCCTCTCTTCATGAAAGTAAGATTAAACATAAATAATTGATTATTTGTCCACATTGACAACATCTTTACTTTGAGATTAATTTCTATAAATTGGAAATAGGTTTAAAAAAAACAAAATAAAACAGAATTTTTTTCATTTGTCTGTAAAGTAGGTCACAACTTTTTGTTGGTAAAATGACAAAGGAAAATTTTTCATTACACGACAGCTCCTATTGAATCATAATGCAGTGTTTTTGGCAAAGAATGCAAAAGGAGAGACTCCAATGTTACTATCGGTTCAGAATAATAATGTGAGGTAGATAAATGAAAAAGAATAGAACAATAGAGATTGAAAATAGATAAGAATGTGTTTACTTTTAGAATCTTTGAATTGCTATTAGAAAAATTGGAAAGTAAATCTATATCAAAATCTCCATATTTATTGGAATCTATTAATGAGGCAATTAAATACGAGAGTATTGAAGTTTTAGATTATCTTCTTCAAATTTCTGATAAAGAGACAATGGAATATCAAAATAAAATTCAAAGTGTAAGCATATAGAGAGATTATTATTTCTTGTATGAAGAATTGTTGTCTTTACAGATAGGATGGGGTACAAATGCCGTGTTTAGAGCAATTGATAATGGACATAGAAACATGTTACAAACTCTACTCAACTATAAAATTCATCCTTATGGTATGATAAGCGAAACTGAACAAGTAAATGTACTAGATTTTGCGATAGATAATGGAATGAAGTAAGAGAAATTTAGATATTTCAAATTCGGAAGAAATGATATATTTCCGGTTTTGTTTTCTCCTTTTTCTTTAGGGCGGAAGTAGAAATTTTACTAAAATCCGATAAATGGTCGAATTTATTAAGACATTGCTACGAAATTAAGAATTATAACTGCTTTCGTAGACAGCAATACATTGATAATCCATTCAAAAAGTTAATTAGAGAAATGCCAGGTGATGAAATAAATCCTATATTCTACCAATTCAAAATGAGAAATATCTCTATTTTCAGATATGGCATTAATTGTTTTGAATAAATGTATCATTACGCCTACTGAAATTAAAAGCAAAATAAAACAAGAAAATGATAATACACCCATCACCATGGAAACTATAACTAAAGATTTTGATTTTAAAATTGAAGAGAAAGAGATGATAAAAACTAAATATAAATTACAAGAAACGGTTGTATATAAGGATTTTAAAGAGAATGACGAATTTAATGAAACAATAAAACAAATGGAAGTTAATTATAGTTTGAAAAATGTAAAAATAACTGATGAGTCATCAGTTGACAAACCCGTTAGCAAACCAGTCTATTATGATACTTGTCAATGTAAAGACGATCGACAACACGTGTTGTATAACTTTGAATTTGTTGCCGATTCATTTCATAGTAAAAAACTAATGAAAAATACAACAAGATTGGAGCATCCTTTACAATTAATGGTAAAGAGAGAGAGAGAGAGAGGTTGAATTTAAATAAATTCATTTTTTCAAGAGTTCTATTTATAGGTTGAAAATGAAAGAGGAGATCTGATAAGGCATGTAATTACTCAAAAATATTTAAATCATTTATGGAATCTGGTTTTTCGAGATTTTCTAATTGGTCTTATTTTCTATTTTGCATATGTTGTATTGTTTACAACTTTATTTTTAACATCAAAAATTTTAATTTCCAAGTAAGAAAACAAAAAAATAAATCAAATTCGAAAATAATTGACTTTGTTCCTAAAGGAATGTTACAGAAAATGATGATAAATCTTCTAAATGCAAAAGGACAAATACATTTTTTATATTTATAATCCTTTTATACATTTATATAGTATTTTGCATTATTTCAGAGGTTAGCTTCATCTACAACTAACAACAACAGCAATAAAAGTATTTTGATGTTTTTTTTTCAGATTGTTCATCTCTTTTTCCTTAAATGGAAGTATATTACTATAAAAAAGCCACTGGATTGGTTTACTCTTATTTCTCCTTTTATTGTTTTTATTCACTTTGAAAATCAATGTTTAAATAATTCAGTAAATATCTTCTTTTCTCTATAAAAATTTTTTTTCCAGAGTTTTGTAAAATCAATTTCTTATTTAGATGAAAATATGGCAATGGGAACTTGGATCAATTTCTCTTCTCTGTTTATGGTTAAATCTTATTCTTGAATTAAGACAAGTTCCATTTTTTGGTTTATACATCTCTATGGTTATAACTGTTTTCAAGACATTTGTTCAATTTTGCCTTGTATTTCTATTATTTATTGTTGCTTTTGGTCTTAGTTTTTATAGTCTATTTAGAGATCAAGTAAGAAATAATTGTTGTTATTTTATGTTCATTTTCATTTTTAACTTTTGTCATAGGAATACTTTGCCTCCTTTGGAGAATCTCTATTGAAAACAGCTGTAATGATGATAGGTGAAATGGATTATGTAGACATGTTTTTTCAAAGTGAAACACCTCTGAATTTTCCAGTTGCTGCGCACTGCGTTT
>CAJFCJ010000177.1:35360-45635 GCA_904063045.1 Dimorphilus gyrociliatus
ATATTTTAACCAGTTTTCACCATATTTATTTTTTGTCATTATTTCAAATAATTTTTAAAGGCCAATGCTAAAATAGCTAGATTGCTAAAGCATATTACACAAGAGGGCAGCACCTGCTCGATTATGCCAAAATTTTATAACCATTTCCCGGAAGAAACCTTGTTGCTAAGGCAGTTAATATTTCTTTAAAATTGTTTTGAAAAATCTTAGTTGTGGTTTGTGTTTAGAATACAACTAATAAAAGAGGTACTATTAAATCAACATACTTCTTCTCCTGGACATTTTTATCAACTACAATTAAGAAAAATTCTTAAATTCATTGTCCAACTTGCAAAAGAACTTTTAATCTGCTGAAAGTCAACATTCAACTCTCGCCCGAAGAATTAATAAAACATTTATTTATGGCAACAACCTCTCAAACCGGTGTTTGCAAAATACACCAAAAGGAGGAGTCACTCTATTGTCCAATACATAATGCTGAAAATATATGCTCTTTATGTTGGAGAGAAAATCATGCCGATTGTAAAAAGTCTTTAATGCTTGAACTTGAAAAGGAGAGAAACAAATTGAAAGTTTTTGAAAAGGAAGAAGAAACAAATAAAATTGCTGTCTTAAAAAAAATTTCCACTTATGAAGAGAAAGAGTTCAAGCTTTTAAAGGAAAAATTTCAAACTATAAAAAAAATATTCGTTGATGAAGTTGACGAGAGAGTAAATTTTTTAAAATCCTCCACTGATGCCAAACTATTAGACGATGTTCTAAAAACAAACCAAATATAGAAATTTCTAGTGAAGTTACAGTGAATTACAAATCACAAAATTTTAATTTTCAATCAATTGCTAAAACGTCAAACTCTATGAGAAATCATTCAAAAATTAAAACAAATGCAGTTGCGTTAATTGACAAGAACAAAATCAAGAAATGTATAAAATTTTCAATGCAAAAGATAAGTGACGAAGAGCTAAAGATTATTGATAGAACACTATCGCTAGAAGATCAAATGAATGCAATCTACCTGTACAATTGTTATTTGAATATAGAAGACTGCGAAAGGATTGGAAATGTATTGAGAAACTACTCAAATATATATGGCATTATTTTAATACGTAACACGGAAATGGGCTATGGTTTAGAGATATTGTTTCAAGGACTTGAACAATCGTTAAATATTTTAACAACAATAGAAATTACTAATTGTAATTTGAATGAAGAACAATTTAGAAAGATTGGAAATCTGCTGAAAAAGTGTCATAGAATAGATATTTTCAAATTATTTGGGAGTAATATTAAAAAAAATTGAATATTTGTAATGGACTTTTACAATCGTACAAGAGATTAAGAGTGATAATTCTTGGAATTTGTGATTTAGATTTTGAACAATGCAAAAAGATGGGAGACTTATTCAATAGATGTTCAAACATTGAAGAAGTAAACATAACTGGTAGTTCATATATTGAATATGGTTTTGAACGTATTTGCAGAGAACTCATTCCATCTTCCAATGTATTAAAAATAATTGAATTTCGTAATTGTAATTTACACCCTGAACATTGTTTAGAAATAGAAAAGCTGTTGAAATGCTGCTCTAAACTGCAAAAGATAAATTTGTGCAGAAATAGAAATATTGGCAATGGACTAGAATATATTTGCCAAGGATTTTTTCAATCATCCAATACGTTGAAAACCATTAATTTTACAGATTGTAATTTAGGTGAAGAAACAGCTGAAAAAATAGGAAAACTTTTGAAATGTTGTTCTCAGTTAGAAAATATTATTCTAAGCCTAAATCCAAATATAGGAAATGGGTTAATGAGTATTTGTGAAAATCTTTATCAATCTTCAAAATCTCTAAAAGAAATCTATCTTTTAGATTGCAATTTACACGAAAATGTTTGCTTAAAGTTGGGAGATCTTTTGAAATGTTGTTCCCAAATTGAAATAATTTATATACAAGAGAATATAAATATGGGAAGTGGATTATCTGATATTTGCGAAGGACTTTTGTATTCATCAAATAGTTTAAGAAAAATAAGCTTTCCAATACAAATGCACAAAAATTCATCAATACAACATTTATCAAAATATAGGCCTTTTAAACTGGTTGAAGATTTTACAAGCCCTTTACAAATTAAAGATAATCCCTGCCTTCCCACATTTCTATTACAATTTAAATATACTTTCTCAATTGCTGAACATTTTAGTAATAAATTCCCGAGAGAAATGCTGCATTTTTCATCTAAATTACAGTCCGCAAAATCGAGAATCTTTAAAGTAGCAGACGAAGTTTCAAGTCCTCTACAGATAGATATAATTGCATCCGCAAGATCTTTATTAGATTTCAATTGACATGCCAGCAATTGAGTACAATTCACCAGCAACTGTGCCAAGGATAATCCCATTTTTTCCTTTAAATTACACTGTTCTAGGTAAAGAAATTTCAGCTGTCCTGTTGGGACAGCATTTTTGGGTTGCAATCAATTTATTTGCTTACTATAACGTTTTTGGTATAGATTTCGTATTAGCGAAAAAATATGCCATGATGTCTAGCCCATTTCGCGTTGAACTGACCAAATGAAAATCCATATTTAATATATAACTCATGAAAATATAGTTTATGTGGCAGAATAACAAGCACTACTACAATTTACTGATTTTATTCACTTTTATGCACTAAGGGAGGTGTTGAAGGTCAATATGTTATCCTCAGATTCAATGGCTTATCCAGTGTTCACTTTTATATTGGTGAAGTTGTTGAAGTTTTTGGCAGTTATTTAAGACAGTCTGATCAGCAAAATACTAATTTATTCAAAAAAATTCATGAATGTTTACTGAGTATGATATTTAAATGCACATTTAATATGTAAACATTTAAGATTTGTCTTCTAAACTCAGAGCTATCAGTTTGTCTGGACTGTGAAAAAAGGCAGTTTTTTCTGCAGATGAAAAGAATGAAATATGATGATAATCATATTATTGACAGGGAAATTATGCAGATTGATGAACACCAAGATATTGACATTAATGGTGGAAATAAACATCAAGATGTAAAAGAAAGTCATATTAATGAAAGAAGTCATAATCAAGATACTGAAGAGCTTGCTAATTTTGGTAGAAATGAAGATCAAGACCTGGAAGAAAGTAATATGACTGAAAGGATTGATGAATTTTATATATTAAAGGGTGAAAGTCAGCTTGGCAGAGATTTATTAATTAATAATGAGTTTTCCTTCACTCTGAAAAGAAAAAATTCAAAAAGTAGCATATGGGTATGCAGTGTCAGAACTAATAAGAAGATGTCCAGCAAGAATTCATCAACAAAGCAGTATCTTTGTTAACAGCATAATTATGAAGGAAAAATATTTAGACATCAGAGAAAAAGATATGTGGAAAGTGAAAAAAAAAAATTTGACATTTGGGATGAATACAAACTGGGGAAAATATTAGCAGATGAATTATTACTACAAACATCTCATATCTATGCTCATTACATTCATCCTCAAATTTAATTATAAATGTTTCAAAAGAAACCTTCTTAAAAAAGTAATTAGCTGCTTCCTTAAAAGATCTCTTCAACAAAAATAAACGTAATTTCTAAGTACTCATCTGTCTGATTAAAAAAATCCATGCATCTATCAAGAACACCCTCATTGAAAAATAACTTTCTAATTGAATCTTCAGTATCTATAACTCTTTCTGCAATAGAATTGATAGTTCCTGCATCAACATTTATCCATTTAAACATTTAAAAAAGGGAATTATAAACAGGAAATAGTTCCTTAACAAAATGGACGACCTGTCATTACATTATTTTCTTTATCAGAATAATGAAGAAAACTTATTGACATTTCTATTTTACATCCAATAAATCAAAATTTCTGTTGTTGTTTAATCCTGTAGATAGTTTCTATTGTGGAAGTTTTCTCTTGGGGACATTTTCTCCTTGACCCATACAAAAGAACACGATCATCAGCAAGTTAGCTGAAAAATCATGATATGGAAATTATAAATGTTTTGATGTCAGCTCCATAAAAGGTATTAGAATACAGATTTTCCATGACAAACAAGAAAATATTACCATATTTGGAGTGTTGAAAGATGACTATTATAAAGTGGACGACAGGTATGTTGGAACACCTGAAATTTTTATAGGCCAAATATTATGTGTACCAAATCCCTTATATCTCTTGACTCCAAACCATAATTAAAAAAATACAATATAAATATGTACAGTAATTTTGAATATTCAATAACTAATTAACTTAACTTAAAACAGGAAAAAAGCTGAAAAATTTTTTGTTTGAGATGTCTATTTGAATGTCAAACCGGATGTCAACTCAATGTTCCAATAAACATGTTGCACGGCCAAATAAAGAAAAAACTTATTAAAAATTTTTGCTAATAAACTTCACAAAATATTATCATTTTCTTAAATTTTTTTCAATATTATGTCAATTTAACTCTTTTTCTATATAAATTTAGACAAAAAATACTAAGTTGCAGAGGACAAACAATTTTAACCGTTAATTAAAAATTGGCCTATCAAAATTTACGGTGTCCATATATACATGTCATCCACTTTATGCATGAAATTTATTTCATTATTGATGGTGAAAACTTTCATATTCATACTGAAAAGGTAATTTGGCGAAATGCCAATACTGCGCAATGGATTGATCAATCATTTAAGTATAAAGCCAATTATAGACATATTGTTGCATCTAAAGGTTACAAAAAATGTTGATTCTTTCAGGGAAAATACCTTTACTGTAAAGAAATCAAGAAATCCAACAATTGGCTTTTATACTTTTTATATCACTGACATTCCATCTTAGAAATCATCAGATTGCCTTTTGGGCTGTGCAGTGAATCAATCCTATGATTTTTTTCACTCAGTTCAAAGCTCAAAGAAATCTACATTGAGAATTAATAACAAATTGCTTTCCAGTGAAATTGTATCAAAGGGAAAATTAAACTGTTGTCTTCTTGATGTCAATGCTGTTCTTTATCCAAAAACAATTGGAAGTTTCATTTCAAGAGTTTAAATATCACTTATATTTTATTTATAATTAAATTATTCTTTCAAGTCAAAAAATCACAATTAATAACTGTTTTCAATTTTGAAATTACTCAAAGTTAATGAGTATGATAGTACCTGTTTTTGGAGACAATCAATAAAAATTAGCACTTAGATGTTAAGATTGTAGGTTGGGGTTTGGTCTAACAGTTATGGTTAGGGTCTGCCAATCATCAATGATGACATTTAAATTCCTTAAATCTATGCTCATTCAATCAATAATTTTATTTCAAATTTGATCAAAATTGGTCAAGTATTTGTTGAGATGGATTATTTTTCAATTCAATACACCACTTTAAAACATTTGTCATCAAAAATACTAATTTGATATAGAGCTTTGAAATTTGGTAAAGGGTCATTTTGGAGCTATAGTTCATTAAAGTTTAAAACATTTTAGATCAGGTGCAAACAGTAATAATGGCAATTGTACTGTGTGATTTATGTTGTAACTAAAACAAAATTGATTTTGGCTTTTATCAGTTTTCTTTAGCAAACTTTTAAATTTCACACAAAATATGCATCTCTTCCATGTTCTTTGTTCCTTTGTTGATTGCCAAGTAGCCACCATCTGTTATGGTCAAATAGTCTATTTCCTATGAAATAGAGTTCTTTCTAAAGTGCGAAAAACTAACTCTACAAAAACTCTAAAGTTGCACCATTATAATTCATATAAAATAGAAGTCTTCCTATAATTCCACTATTATAATTCTACAAAATAGAAGTATTTCTAATGTGCCTTTACATCTAAAGTCTAAACATCAATATATCATTGTATCTAAGTGCACAATATAAAATATATATACAGCCCCGATAAAAAGTCTTGGCCAGGGTTGTTCTCAGAGTGGAAAAAGTGAATTATTTAACTAACAGGACTTGCTTAATTATCTTTTTTTTCATCGGGACTGTATATAATGTTTATAAACCATTTCAACATCTTCATATACAAAAACTTTTTTTTTAAATTTTTAAATTTTTTTCTTTTTCTTTTTCAAAGGTTTAAAATTTTGAATGACACTGAAAATGCCTTGTGTATAAAATACTTCAGAACAACATCTAAATGTATACAAGCCATGTTATAAATAATTGAATAATAATTATTGTTTATTTTATAATGATAATCTTGATAGATGAATATTAGTTATATGATCAAGAATTTTTTCATTATTGTTTTTGTATTATTAATCCCTAATTAAACTTTTTTGTCTTTTACAGATTTTTTTGCCCTAAGTTATACAATGAAGAGGTTCTATTTCCTATTAAGATACATGAAAATAAGTTATTTAGTCTCCAATGTAAACAATGAAGCAGTCTGCAGACAAGCAGAGTTTGTTGTCTATAGTCACACAATGGATTACAATATAAGTGTAACAAAAACAGCAAAAATGTATTTTAAACAATCAAAACTAAAAACATACAGTCACAGACAAGTATTAATCCACCTCCCTGCATTGAAGTTTTAATCTTGAGGTTTTCCCTCTCTGAATTGAAGTAGTGTCAAAATCATAGGCCATTTTTTTATAAAAGAGAAGTTATGACTAAAAAACAGAAAGTTTAGTTATTTGAACCATTTTCATTGTTGTACAAGATATAGGGTATAGGCAAAAAAATCATTAATCTTACTCTCTTTTCCAAAAAATATTCTTTTTCTTCGTAGTGAAACTGTAATGAATTTCTAATGTTTTCATATATAAAACAAAGCTATTTTGATTAGTTAATGTGATAAATTTAGAACATATTTTCAAAAAAAGGTATCACATGAAAATTTTCACCTATGACTGTCCACCTTTTCAAAGTTTTTTGTTCTTTACCAATCCATTGTTGCTCCATCTGTTTTGGTAAAAGCATCTCTATCTTATGAAATAGAATTCTTTCTATAGTTCTGTCATTTCAATTCCTAAATATCACTTTATCACTACTTATATGTGTACAATTTTAACTTTTTTAGATGTTAAATATGAATTTTTAGGATACGACAGAAAACGTCCCCAAATTCATGATTTAACCCTAACCCTAACCTAGCCCTTGTCTCTCCTTAACCTTTTTGATTGCTCCTAACCCTTAGATGGAACCCCCTAACTATAAATCAAAAGCTACTTTACCCCTCCTAACCATTTTTCAATCCGAAATGTTGCTTTCAAAAATCTCATTTGGGGATGTTTTCTGTCGGCCCCGAATTTTTAGGAACAAATAAAAATAGGACATATACCTATTTGAATATGTTTAATATACAATCTGAATATATTATATATTCAAAAACATTTGGAGTTAATCCACCCATATTTAGACATGTTGCAAATTTACAGCAGTTTTGTGAATTATTATGCAAAAATGTTGGCATGAGTTACCATTTCAAAACATGCTATTTCAAAATAATACAACAAGTTGTATGTATAAATGAGATAAATATTAGGCTTACATAAAACTATATATACATATATAACTTTTATATAATTTAGCAACCTATGTGGCATTGTTCAATTAGCCAATTTCAATTCCTTGATTGCCAATATAGTGAAGATATAGGAAAAAATATATCAATATTAAAGATTTCATGTGTCAAAGGTGAAAGAAACAATGGTACAAAGATTACAATAATCAGAACTCTTTGTACTTTTTTTCATGAATATTTCAAGACAACAACTTTAGATTTAAAACCAAGGTATTTTCTATTTTACCATGGAGACAACATTCTCTCTCTAGTATAAGAGGAAATTTCCTTGTATATTTTAAAGATGAGTGGCACACTGTTCCATTTGTTCACCAATATGAACATGAAATTATTTGTAAAAATTTTGGATTTAACTATACTGATATTGTTTTTAATGAAGAAATTGAAAAGTTTGGAGATAAGAAAGAAACTGAAATTCTATGTAGAATAACTTCAAAAAATCTAACAGATTGTAAATTTAGGAAATTATTGTAAAGAATTATTTTTTTTAAATATATCCAAAAACATCAATCAAAAAATAAAATATAAAATAATATTGCTACAGAGGAAATCGTGTTTATAAATTTGATTTGGTTTGTACAAATATGGAGAAAAAAAATTTGGATTGTTTTGGAAAAAATTATTATGAATATAAATCAATATGTTATTTGTTTAATTGTGAAAATAGATCAATAACTGTAAATGAAATGGATAAAAGATGTAAATCAATGAATATGACTTTGGTAGATACTCCTAGTTTGAATCCACTTGCCATACTACTATTTTTACAGTCATATTTAACTTATATATTTAAAAGGAGTGGAGAATTTATAACAGATTTTAGTATTTATGATGGTAATCACAGTTTACTGAAATATTAATCAACAAAACTAAAAATAGATTTTTTTTACTAGTTCTAAAAGAAATTGAATTTAAAGAAAGTAAAATTGATGTTACATCATCAAATATTATATTTTCAAAAATTCCATTATTCATTTCATCAAACTTGGAAGTATTTTCCATAAAAAGTAACAATTGTAAATAGGCTACAATTTCATTTGTTTGTTCATTAGGAAAATAGCATGAGTAACTCTGAAGATGATAGGAATAATGAAGCATCTCTGATGTATTAGACTTGTTAATAATTATAACCAGTTGGGAAATTGTGCTCAATTTTCTTCAGTATGAGATTAGAGAAAAAAAATTAATTGTACATAAATATTTTCTTAATCAGATTTTATATACAACTTCCTCAAAATCTTACACTGAATATGATTATAGTAAGTAATTACTGCATTAATTAAATATCAGCAATTTCAGAAAGAATACACTCTCTTTAGCTTGGCATAAAAGAAGAGTTAGTTGTCAAGAAAACAAAACTATTTCATTTGTCAAAAATTTATTTGTATGAAAAATTTTTTTTTATTTACTGAAAGAAAATCAAAAACTTTTAATCTTTTAAATGAAATTAGATACCAACAAGATTAACACCAATTCAATGTATTTGATGTATGTAAGCCTATTTCTAGATATTACCAATACAACATGTATTTATGTGAAATTAGTCAAATTTATATCAATGTTGTATATCAGTGTGATGGCATAAGGGACTGTCCATTTGGAGAAGATGAAAAAGATTGTAAAAATCATATGGAAAATATATTCCATTGTTTCAAATCAGATATGGCAATTAGGTATACTTTAGTATGTGATTTTCATCAGGATTGTCCAGATGGATCTGATGAAGAGTTTTGTGGTAAATACATATCTTCATGCTAACCCTTATGTTAATCCCTATTTTTCATTCAAGTGAGAATCAGTTGTAACTATGAGACTGAAAGGTTCAATATCAAAAATATGTTTTCTTTCCATAATTGACATCCTCTCTCACTGTTTCAGGCAATGCGCAAATAAGGAATGTGTCAATAAAGATCTAATATGTGATTATAATAGAAACTGTTTGGATAAAAGTGATGAAAATTGTGGCTCAACTTTTGCCATTGATCCAAAATATTCTCAAAGTGATAATAATAATAATAATAACCAATATTAAAAAGATATAAAAAGAAACAAAAACAACTACAGATTGTAGAGAGTACACTCAATTTCCATGTTTCAAAAAATGTATTGCTAACTTTCAATATTGCAACTATGAAATTGATTGTGATGGAGGTGAAGATGAAAATCCTGACTACTGTTCTTACGAAATTCTTGATGAACTTCAAAGTTCACTTAGATTAAGAATTTGTTATGCAAATTATACATATTTGGGAAAAACTCATATAAAACCATATTTTCCTATTTATGAATTTGACGAGTGTCAGTTTGAAGATATTGTTTGTCAGGATGAAGAATTTAAATGTCATAAATACATGTTTTGTATTCCACTTGACCTAGTTTGTGATGGAGTAAATCACTGTATTTCAAATGATGATGAGTTATTTTGTGATCAATGTAAAAAAAATTTTAAATTGTCCAACAACATTTGAAATTTAACCTTATTTTATTAGATGAAGAAAATGTAAAATTCTTGTTTAAATGTAGAATGGGTAAACAGTTTATTCCCCTGAAATTTGTGTGTGATGGAATAATAAATTGTAAAAATGGCAGTGATGAACTCTCTGCTCAACTAATATATATAAGCCTCATTTCACTCACATTAACTAGATGTGATATTAAAGTTTTTGAAAATTTAAAAATCACATAACTTTTACTTCAATATTTGGATATTTCTTATAATAACATTAAAAATATACTTAACATAACTTATTGG
>CAJFCJ010000177.1:49226-72526 GCA_904063045.1 Dimorphilus gyrociliatus
ATGATCAGATGTAAAGTCCAAGTTGTACTGTTCCTCAAACTCATTGATTCTCTTTACTTCTTATTAGGTTTTATGAGATTTGAGCTAGACACTAAGATTTATATTCTGATGAAAGTTGAATAACTTTCACCAAAGTTTCAGGAGATTCTATAATGAGATGGAATGCTAGAGTAAGAACTTTGTGTACAAATAGAATTATCTACTTTGATTATCAATCAAATTGTGTTGAGTATATGTTTTAGCCTAGTTTACCAAGTAGATATTGCATACTATCAGCAACAAAGATAAGTTTTGTAAATTTAAAGCAAAAAGTCCTCAGACACATTTTCTATATCTTTTTATTTTTATATATGTAATTTAAATAAAGACCAAAATGGAGTTTCTAATAATAAAAAATCAAATTTTAACAAATTATTAACTTATCTAACTTGAATTGTATTGTATTGGTAAACGTGAATAAAATTTAAACAGATAAATATTGGTGTTGAGTGAATATGGTAGAAAACAGCCAGGATTGAAAATGACCAGAGCTCAGTTGAAAACGGCCAGAGCCCTGATTGAAAATGGCCAAAGACCTAGTTTTACATAAAAGTAATCAATTTTTATGTAAACCCTAACCCTAACCCTGTTGGAATTGGGATTCGATTTCTTTTCATTTCACTCACCAATCTATCATAGTCTTCAATTAGTCTTTGTTGCCTTTCTGACATTTCTGCTGGTTGTATTGTAATTGTTGAAGTTGCTGGGGTTGAAGGGTTAGAGTCTGTAACTGCCCCAATTGCATTTCCATTTACTCCTTCTGCCATATTTACTTTCTCCAAACTTTTGAATAAACCAAAATAATATCCTGTTGACTGCGCCAAATTTGTATATCTTCTATATTTTGTGAAACTCTCCTTCCATTTCTTTTTTCCTCTAGTGCATCTGTTAAATTCAGGGCCGACTGAATTTTTTCTCAGGTCTATTCTGAATTTCTGGTCTTCCAATAGTTTTATTGTTCCTTTTCATTACTTTTGTTATCATAATCAAATAATATTTTGAAAAAACAGTAATCACACCACATTCATATTGAAAAATACCTGAAAATGTGAACAATAAATGGAAAACATTAGGAAGTAGGGCATATAAAGAAGATGTTGTCTGACATGTTCTGTGTTGAACATATAGTTTTTTCTATTGAATGTGAGAAATTGGCACTGGGCCAAAAGTGAACAATAGTCAAGTTTGACCTCTGATACTTTTTAGCTGACTGAGATAATGATTTTGGTAGGCTGCTCGAATCTAATATTCATATGTTGAGAATCAGTTAAGAAAGTAATAAAAGAATGGTATGGAAATACAAAGACAATTGATTTATGAGACGGAAAAGCCACATATCAATGATTAACCAGGTAAAAATAATGCTGTTGAATGGGGCACCCCTCAATGTAACCTTCCACATGTCATAGGCGTTGTCAGATAATATGTTTAATACAAGTTATACAGTCACGATAAAAGGGATATAAAGTTTTAATCTTGTGAATTTTTTGACAACATAATATATTTATGATCTAGATTATTTGACAAGGTATTAAGTAATTTGAAGACAGTTGCTATGACATTACAATATGGAATTGTAGATTAGTTTTTCAACCAAGACTTCACGTACAGTTTTAATATGATGATAAGGCAAATGAAAATTATATAACACCAAATAATCACCTTGTAAAACCTTTTTTTCTTTGTACTAATTACTTTTTATTGTGACTGTATAAAAAGAGAATGTCAGCGAGCATGAAAACAAAATTAGGAATGTAAATTGTGGAAAACAGTGGGGCATTGTGATCAAGAATATACTAGAGAACAAAAAACTATTTGTAAAATATTGTAAGAAAATTGTACAGACTTACAGAGAGTTTTTGAATGCTGTTTTTGTTTAAATTGAGTTATATTGCTTTTTTGTGTGGCATTCTTAAAAAAAATTTGTAGTCTACATTTTTTAATTCTCTGGGAAAATATTAAGATTTACTGTCAAGTATGTTAAAGGGGATCAACAGAAAATGGCCACAAAATTTTTCAACCTAAAATATATTATAACAAGAAATGAATTAAATTTTGAAAGTGTGTTTATTTGAACAGTTGAATATATTAAAAGACTACAACTTAAAAAAAAACATACAATTTAACAACAATTGATTTATTCATAGAGCTTCTAAATAAATTTCAGAATATTTTTCTAGAACTTCTAATGAAGTCATCTCATGCCAGGTAATCTTCCCAGGTCCTTGGGCACAGATAGGAATGCTTTGAAGTGAGGATGTAGTTCATGTTTAAGTTTGGTAAGAGGATGTTACAAGGTTCAACATTTCGGAAGGCTCATTGAATTATAACTTGGCGAAACCTTAACTGGTAATTAAAGATGAGCCTTCAAGCTGACTAATCAGACCTGTGTTTGGCCAATGTTATAGCAAACATTTAAATTAACTTATTCTATTAAATTTATTAGTATTATAAATTTTGGGGCATTTTCTGTCCCAATTGGGGCTGTTTTCTGTTGTATTCATGTTAAAGTAAATTGTAGATAGAATTAGATCAGAAATAATTAGATTATTCGAGATAATTGTTCAATTTTTCCGGGAAAAGGATATCATTTACATCAAATAGCCAACAATCATTATTATATCTCTTTACTATCTTTGAATGAACCATTCTATCATTTACTGTGACAGAAGACTGCTTATCATTTTCACTGTCTTGAACATTCTCAAAGAAATGAAAATTTTTTTGATGAATGATACCGAGTAATCCTCCATTTTTCTTGTTTGCCAATTGTGTTTGAATGATAATATCTAAAAACTCTCCAATTACTAGCTTGTTTGATTTTTTTACAGAGAAAAATTCTGGCTTAAACTGGTTCCCTTTCTTTATTCCAACCAAAAATATATTATTCTCAGGTGTTAGAGTCACAGTAAAATCTCCAATTTGAATTGTTTTTTTTGTAGAATGCCAATCTTGATATTTTTTATCCTCAATGTACACTCCATCTAGAGCAATGGTCAAATCATGATTATTTAAAGAAAAGACAATCTGATCCATATACTAGTCATCCTTCAGAACACCAAATACAGTAATATTTTGTTTGAAATCTTTAAAAATTTTCAATTTCCTATAATAAGTTGAAGAAACATCAAAGCAAACTTGCTTCATTCCCAAACCATTCTTATCTTTTACAAAAGCAGTAAAATGTGGATCACCACCACCACCAGCCTGACCTATAATAGATATGGTACTTGTGAAAGATGGAAAGTGTTGGCTAGGACAATTATATTGTAATATCTTTTCTTCAAGAGGTTCAGTGTTGCCATCACTTACAATTGATAATGTCAAAGTTACTGTTTGAGTGTGTGATAAATCTGTAAATGATGTTGCACCAGCACCTAAATAATCTGGATCAACTTGTAGACTGTAAGAGAAATAAGAGTAAATTGATATTTTTTAAAAAGATCAATCATTTCATACCTGCAACTCTGAGGAGGATTCCCTCCCTTGATTTTTATTTCTACCTCATCCCCTTCATTAAATTCCATGCCATTATCAAAAATAAATGTTGGTCGAAGTGTCATTGTAGAATATTCTAAAACTTTTAAAAAACTATTACAATAATTTAAACATTCAGGTGAAATTACAAAAAAACAAATATTCAAAATTCAAAAAATAACATACAAAATTGACAAAATACAACTGCCTGGTAGATTAACAAATTCATAGTTCTTTCTTTAATCTTAACATGCAGAATAAATACTGGAATAGCTTTTATAGGCAAATTTGAACCAGGAAAATATTGAATAAAGGCTATTTTGAATAACGAAATGTAGAATATTGAAAAGAATTTATTCAAATAGATAAGTCATCAGATAGCTATTCATTAAATTGTCTATTAAATTATAGACAGAAAATATTTTGTCCTGTTTAAACTTAAAACTGGTTTTTTTAAACTATTAGCATTGAAAACTAGAATTATGGAAAAAAAATGTCGACTATGTGAAGAAAATATTTAAAAACACTTTTTAAAATTTAAATTATTATTGATTTTGAGAAATATCCAATACATTCCCATAATGCAATCACTTTAGGATATGCACCAAACACAATGCCTGACAATAATTCTATTAAATTTTAGAAGTAAAATTTTGATGGCGCCGTAACTCAGGAATTATAAGAGATAATTGAATTTTGTAAAAATATTTGAAATTGGCAAAAGTTTCTATTTGTATGAGTACTTTGGCTAATTTAGTAAATGATTATAGTTGTGACAAATCAGATTTTCCTACAATTACACAAAAGAAAAGATACTTGGCAGTAAATCTTACTATTTTCTCACAGCATTGAAAAATGCAGACAATGAATTTTATATTTAAAAATGTGACACAAAAGAAAGGATATGCAATAAAAGAGCAAGCATTGTAATGCTCCATTCAAAAAACAATACAACAGATTCAAAAACTGTCTGTAAGTCTATTCAATTCTTTTAACAATATTTGACAAATGGTTTGAGAAATATTATTCTTTCTATATGTAATTCATGCTGTTTGTACTTTGTTGAGAAGTTCCCACAGAACAAGGTAAACCTATCACTAACATCAAAGGTTAACCTGGAGTGTTTTGTGAGTGGCAAAACCCTAAACCCTAACCCTAGCTCATTTCAATGAAATTTGGAAAGGTTTTTTTTGATTAAATCAAAAAAGAGAAACAGAATTCTCACATTTCAAGAGTCATAAATGATTTTGGGAAGCAGTCAAAGAAAAAATACACCAAAATTGACATTTACAACAATTTCCAAAAGAAAATTTTTTTTGAATATTTGAGAATGACTAAATATGTCAGCTGACACTTTAAACATTACTCATTCATGTAGTTTTCACAAAGTGTTTTTACAAATACATTTCCTGCTTTTCTGACCGAAAAGAGTTTTGACTTAAAAGATTTTGATAAAAGTGAGGAAGTGTGTTTTAATACTAATGATGATAATGATTTTCAAGTTAGAGAAAGAGTAATAGGGAAGAAAAAGCTTTTGTCTACATTCGCAACAAAAGAGTTAATGATTTTCAACTTGCTATTGCGTTTTACATTTATAGTAAAATTTAAGTTGATTTGAAGCTTTCCCTCTGCAAAGCTCAGAAGAAATTCAACAAAATTTGTTGCCTTAACTGTGAAGCATCCTAAGTTAGCAAGGATTTATACACAGCTCAAAACAAAGAGTCTGATTATATTTTAATGTTTAAAGTGACGCATAGGGTTAAACAGTGCATTTGGGGACGTTTTCTGTTGTATCCATAATTGGAGATATCTATTTTCCCTTAATTGTAAATGTTATTTTTATTTCTCTCTTTCCAACATTCATTTAGAAGGTCCATGAAAAAATAAGTTGAGTTTGGCTAATGAATGGATTGGAAAAAATATCTATTAGTTGAGATAAGTCAGTTCCTATATGTAAGTTGATGCAAAAAGAATGTGTATATTGAGCTTAAGACAAATACAAAATAAAATGCTACATACATGGCTTGGATTTTGTTTGTCTAATTGTTTTATGGGATTTAATGAATGGATTGGAAAAGCAAATTATATCATTTAGTGGGAATATGATCATTACCATCTATAAGTTGGTGATATATAGAATGTGTTTTGTTCTCAATAAGATAAATGCTTTTAATAGTTTTGTTGTATCCTGTAAAATACATAAATTAGGGAGAAAAGTAGAGAGAGATAGAGAAATATTAGTAAGAAGAAAAGAACAGCAGAGCTGATGGGGGCTGTTGAAAATGCCCACTTCGGAGTTATTATGGTGTGAGATTTTGGGTTGGGAAAGGCCTAGGAAAAATAATTAAGCAAATTGATTTGTAACTAGATTGATCCAAACCAAAAGGTTTGAAACAATAAAGTGCTTAAAACAGGGTATTATGATTAGGGTATGACCACAAAACTGAAAAAAAATTTTTCAACAACATCCCAAAACAGACTGCCAAGAGAAAGATTTTTGTAATAAATTCATAAAGCTAAATATTAACCTGGAATATGAGGAGGATATATAATTAATTGTCTTATTGTGTATATTTTCACTAAATCTATAGAAATCCATAATTGTGTAGAAACATCAGCAAGTATTTGTGTACAACCACCTAAATTTTGATTTGAGTGAACAATGCCATCTGTTAAATGATTTCTATCATAAATATATTCAGGATATGCAATATGATGAATATGAATTATTTCTTTATTTAGGGCAATGTTATATGTTCCAGAAGATTGAATACCATTGCATAAATCTATTTGAATAGAATTTGATAGATTTAAATGTTTCATTGCTTGCGGAAAATTTTCAATATATTCTTTAGTCTCTTTAAAAGATTGATAATTAAAAATATTTTCCATTTTCCTATAGTTTCTGTTTAACCAGAATTTATCTGAAGAACAGCTTATAGACAGACCTTCTCCATGAACCAATAATACATATATCAACATGTTGGTTTTTCTACAGAAGAATATGTTTCCTGTACGCAAAAACTTTTCCATTGGTAAACATAATCTTAAAGTTAAAAAAAAAATAAATCAATCTTTATAGACTAGTTTTGGCTATTGTTCTTTTGAATAGAAAATCCTTTTTTTAGTTTTTCTGCCCGCTTAAACAAATTTCTCTTCTATTCAATTAGAAATTGAAAGACTGGTAAACATGACCGAAAGTAGTTGAAAAAATGAGTAGAATAACGTCCATCTTGGGATACTTTTCTATATATTTTTTATCATATTGTGATTGTAGAAATTATCAAAAGTACTGGCCCAAATAGAACCTCCAGTTCTTGCCCAACATTTCCAACAGACTTTATATCCATTTTGCACACTTAAAAAAAGAAAGGAAAGATTTGCTTTATATTTAGTTGAATTTTCCTAGTCATTTAACAAATCCAAAGTCCCTGAGAAGTGCTACATTACTCTAATTTATCAATTCATCTTTCTTTGACAACTGTGAAAGCTCTCCAAATGGCAGAATAGTAGCCAAGAATTCTGCATTAAATCAAAGGCAAATTGAGTTCAGAAAGAACAAGCTAAAGAATTTCTTGAAAATGTTGTAAAAAAATATCATAATATTTCAAATTTGTGTAAAGTTCCATTGTTAGTAATGATTCTTTTTTTTGTCTGGAAAGTGAAAGGAGACATTTTCAAGAACTTTTGGCTGCCAAATTTCTATTAGAGAAATTCGAGTCAAAAAAGGAGAGCAAAACCTTGAAATTAAAATTGAAATCAACTTTTCAAAATAAAACTGAGAAATCATTGGCTGAACAACAACACTACAAAATAAACATTATAATTAAATTGACTTTAAAACAGGAATTGTTACTGCTATTTAATGACAATGGAAATACTGCTTTTCATCATAGAAATATTGGTATAGTTTTAAGAACCACAGATTTCCTTGAACTCAAAGATATTATTAAAAAAAACTTTGGCAAACTGGTGAATGATTGAAAAGGACGATTACAGTTGTGACAAACCAGAAATTCCTACAATTACAATACAACAAAGTACATTTAATGATAATAATAAATATCTCTCAAGTTTTGCACACCTTCCTAATTAAAATGAATTAAATATCTTAATCCTCCTAACTCAGCCAAAACTCTCATATTCAATAATTTGATGAGAAATTGTTCTATGTTGCAAAAAATAAATCCTTGTAGAAATAAAAATATGGAAATATTTTGAAATCTCTCCTATGGATCATAAAGAAAAATTTATTTTCATTAAATTTACATAGAAAACCATATAAGTGTTTAGTGAAAATTTATACTCAAGAATTTTTCTGCTTCTAAGCTTCTCTTCCAAAATGTTTTGAGTTTTTATGCAACTAAGAAAAAGATGAAACCAGTGTCATTGTGTAAAAGAGCAGCTTTCCAAAAAATCTAAGCCATCTCATAAATTTGTGATGTCTTTGAAATAATTACAAATACTGTTGTATTCATAAACAAATGAAATTTCAAATTGTCATTATTTTTAAGTAATGTTTGAATGATGATGTCACACTCTTATCTTGATTTGATAAATGCAGACATTATGAGTTGTTTTGAGTCTATGTTCACTATGCTATAGTTCAAGATCAATTGCTTAGAGATTTGTCAATCATCAGATGACTTCATCAGAAGTTTTGCAAAAATGTTGTGAACTTTATTCAGAAATGAAATGAATAATTGTAAATAATTCATGAAACTCTGATAGGAGAATGTATTGTATGATATAACTTTCAACTGTTGTACTTTGTTGTATTGTGATTGTAGGAAATTTGTTCTCATCCCAACCATATTCATCTGTACTGCTCATTTAATATTACACCAAAGTACTGGTCCAAATAGACCTCTTTCGTAAGATGTAACAATTTTGGTAACATTCAATTCAACCATTGAATGTGAGAAATTGGAATTGGTGCAAACGTCAACAATAGCGTACCTAGCACACAATGCTATTGTTAAGTATTCATATTAAATAGTATGATAAGACACTAAAAAATTTTTTAGATTGATGCAATCTTCTTCAAGAGGACAGCAGATGTAATAATGTCTAATTTGTATTCATCTCAAACAAATACTGATTTTCTACCAAACCTGAAATATTTAAAAGGGATGGCCAATTCAACCAGGCAAAAGAAGAGGCCAATGGAACCAAAAGATTATGACTTTGAATTAAATATGGATTTCATACCAGACAACTTTCTAAAGATAGACATTTGTGAAAACAATGAAAGGATTCTTATATTTGGAACAGACTATCAGTTTGAATTGTTGAGTAAATCAGGGTATTTTCAATAATAATTGTTGAATAAATCATGATGCTGACAGAAAATGTCCCCAAGTGAGATTTTTGAAAGCAACATTTCAGATTGAATAATGGTTAGGACTAGTGAAGTAGCCATGGATTTGTAGTTAGGGGGGTTCCATCTAGGGGTCAGGGGTAATCAAACAGGTTAGGGAGTGACAGGGTTAGATTGCCTTTGCCAAAAATTAATAACTCAGTTCATAAATGGTGTTCTAAGCTATAATCTAGTTTTGTAAATTTCACTATCATTCTTTCTCTTTTCATCCCTGATTTGAAATGTTTCTAAATGCATATCCGGTATATCATTATCTTTTCTTCTGCATTTAAGCATTTCATGTCAATAAGCTAAAAACAATAATAATTACCTCACAAGCAGCTAAGGAACTAATTAATGCTAATAACAAAAAAAAAATTGGAAGGTTGAATTAATATTGAAGAAATTAAAACTATAATTAAAATTCTAAGCATATACTCTGAAATATTTCCTTTGTGAGCTAATTGGTATTAATAACTTACTGAAATGTTTGTAGACACAATCAACAACTAAATGATTCACCAAGAAAAATCAATAAAAAAATATTTTGTTGTTGTGTAATTTATACAATTTACAATTTCCCAGGTATTTTCAGTTTGCGTAATTCATAAAATTATGAAATTTGTTGAAATTGGCAAAAAAAATTTTTAACGACTAAAAATGCAATTTTTTTTCAATAGCAAAAATGTTCGTATGAAAAAATTAAATGTGAAAATGTATAGCGTTTTATAATCTGTACGTATTTGTTACAAAGATTTCCAATCAACTGTTGATTAATATCTTTTAAACTAATAATAATAGAAAATCTATTTCAATTTTCAAGAACATTACGTAATAGTTTTCAATAATTTCAATACTTTCTAGAAAACCAATATAAAGCTGCTTTCTCTCGTAACAGTTGCTAAAATATTTATAAACGAAACTGTGGTTATTAAATGGTTATTTAGGAAATATTTTATACAAAACACCTCCGTTTTATTTATAAAGAGTTGTATTTTGTAAATTACATTTTATTTTAACCTAACAGAAAGGAAACGACACAGGTAAAAAAAAATTGTCTACCTAACATTTAAAATATTAGTGTTTTCATTTTTTTGTTTTAGGAATTTTGTTTGAAAAAGCAAAAGGAATTTTATTTTTAATAAAATTGGAAATATTTATAATTTGTTTGTCAAAGTTAAAAGAAACAAATGAAGTTGTATTTTTTAAGCAAAGAATCATTGATTTGTGGAATTTGCAAGAAATTATGGATTGATAATTATCCAAGAATACTGAAATGTAAGCATACTTTCTGCTTGACATGTTTACAGAATTTCAAAGATAATGCAAAATTTATATATTGTCCTCTGTGTAAAAAGAAGACTTCAATTCCTTATAGAAGGGTAAGAAATTTAAAGAGAAATTCTTTAACATCTATAAGGAAACATCTTTCTCACAACTGTTTGGGTAATGCAATTTTGGAATTTTTTCAAATCATTGCCTATTGGATAATTTTTACAAATCTACTTGCAACAATACAATATATTATAAATCCAAATTTAAAGTAAATTTCTAATTTTTGATTGAATAAATATAAAAAGTCAAAAAAATCAATACAAAAATTTCTGATAAAATAGATAATAAAATAAAAATTGATATAAATTGTAATATTTTAATATACAGTACTTTGTTTCCATGATTTAAATATCATTGATAAATCATTAATGCGTAATGGCACCTGCTTGTATTAACTGTACTAAAAGATTTTTGAGTTCTATCATTACCAATAGAAATATGTAAAACATTGGAATTTTTTAACAAAAAGTTAAAGTTCTATTGTAATGTGATGATAATTGTGAATCGGAGAAAAATTTGTACTTAAACAATATATAAACAGAGTAATAGAAAAATGAAAATATGAAAGTTGATTGGTTGAATTTGACAAGAAGCAGCTTTACCATCAAGTTCCCAGGTGTTACATTTTTCACCTTTGCAGCATTTTACACACTCTTTCTTCGAATTTACAGTCTTACAATTTTCATTTAGCGTGTCTGCTGAGCAAGTTTCATTGGAACATCCTCTTGCAAAGGTAACACTTGCGGATGTTTCCGTTCTATAGGCCCAACAATCTCCAATACCGCAATTGATAATTCTTACTTGATCAGTTCCATTTTGTAAGTTTGAAATATCTTTACCACATTCCTCTTTTGTGCCTTTACATTCAAAACATTTCCCTGTTTGTAGACAAATGAAAGAATTTAGGTTCATATAAGAAAATAAATATAATAATTACTTGCGCATTCTCTATTAAAATTATTGAGAAAGAATCCATCATTACACTGGGAACAAATGTAACCATGTGCGCATGTATTACAGCCAGCTATTGAGCATGTTTTACAGCCTAACTTGTCATCTTGTAATGTAAATCCTTGACTACATCTTTCGCAACTAGCTCTTCCAATAGTTGGAGTTGGACCACATATTGCGCAATTTGCAAAAGCAGCTTCTGAGCATAGTTTGCAAGTACCATCAGGTTGGAGGGAAAACTCATTTGATCTACATTTTGTACATATTACTGTCTTATCTGAGTTTGCAGTACAAGAAATGCAGTCAGATGGACAAGGAATGCAAGTTCCATCAAAAGCTTTTGCGTATCTATCTCCACATTTTGAGCAAACATATTTGCCATTGTAAGAGCATTGAGGACAATTGTCAGGACAGTGACCACAATTATTAGTATTCAGGTAAAACTTTGTAGAACAGGTTTTACATACAAGTGAATTTTCAGAATTTAAACAAGTTTGACATTCATCAATTCCACATGGAATGCAAGATGTTGCCTTTAATCCATAACTGGGAAGACAGGATGAACATTCAACAATACCATTGTTGAGAGTACAAGATTTACATCCCTGTGGACATGGAGAACAAATACTATCAAGAGTTCTATAGAATTGATCTAGGCATGAATTGCAAGTGAACTTGCTATCTTGACTATTGAAAGAGCATCCTGAACAGCCAGAAGGACAAGTTTTACATTCTTCATCAGACAGGACAGATGTAGCTGTATTGCAGGATGCACACAATATTTTTCCATTAGATCTTAATGAAGTTAAACATCCCAGTTTGTTTTTATAACATTTCTGATCAGTAACATCCAAGAAATAGTCATCATTACATTGTCCAGAATCACATTTATCCTTTTTATTAGTATCACAGATTTTGCAGTTTGGATCACATTCTATTAAAAAAAAAAGGTGAAAAAAAATTAATTTTTAAATGATGATCTCTGTTGTTTGATTGTCTTAAAATACAAACTATCACAAACTGATGGAGATACATCAGTGTTGAGAGTATAACCAGTCAGACAAATTTCTGGAATAAGTACATCTGATGTAGAATTCATATAGGAACATCTTGCAACACCTGTTCCTGTACACTGTAGACATTCTCCATTAGTTCTATGTCTGATAAAGCCTTGTTTACAGCCATTTGGTATGCATGTTGAACCATCAATACAGAAACTACATCCATTTACACAAGCTTTACATGTATCATCACTATGTTTGTAGAAACCATCATTACATTTCAAGCAGATAAATGTGTCATCAATACTTTTCACACAAATTTCACAATCACTTATAGAGCATGTTACGCAATTAAAATCACTGTCTGTTAGAGCGCCAGTTGAGCAGCCAAATGAAAGACATATAGCTTCATTCTGATTGTCTGGATTAATTCTGCATTCATTGCAATTGGACGGGCACTTAATACAAGTTTTAACATTGTTAAGTACATAGCCAGATTCACATTTTGAGCATTTATTGACAGTTGTTGGAGATACACCTGATGAATCAACTGTACATTCTGTACAAGCAGTTTGACATTGTTGACAGGTAGGTGTATCTGGTGATGTTTTTTGCTCTAAACCATATCCTGTAAGACATTGAGTACATTCCTGTACTCCTGATCCACCTGGAGACAAGGAACATTGTTGACAATTTGAAGTTGCACCACCTCCTCCACTCTGGCAGAAAATGCACTCCGATTCATCATCTTTTAGTTTATAATTTGCTGAGCATTCGGAACATTTACAAACATCGCTGATCAATTTAAATGATAGGCAATTTGGTTTTTCTGATATTGAGCAAGGAACGCAAGAAGTCTTTGATGAATGCAATAAATGAGTGTTTGGACATCCACAAATACACTCTGTTTTTGCATCATTCAAAGTGGGTGTGCCTAAAGTGCAAGTTCCACATGATAAACAAGATTGACCATCTCCAGCAACAATTTTACTTCCCGAACACGAACTGCAAACTCCAACATACACACCATCTCTAAGTTTGAGTTTATAGCTAGTACAATCAGTTATATCTGTTATTTCAACACAACCCAGTTCAATTGGATGTTTCAAGTAGTGTTTTCCACTTCCGTCAGATGTGCATACACCGCATGTGCATTTTCCATTGTTTGGTACAATTAATGAACAATGGGGTATATCTGAAAGAGTACAAGCAACACAATCGTGTTTTTTAAAATCTGATGTATCAAGAATATATCCAGGTTTACAGCCTGTACATCTTAGAGCTGAAGGAGTTGTTGGACTAAATTTAGGATCATATCCTTCACATTGCGGATTTGCTCTGTATTCCAAAGGGATTTCAAAAACTGCTGGTATACCTGGACTGGGTGAGTTATTTTTACCATATCCAGGTTTTGTCATTTGACAATTTTGATGTAGAGTACCATATCTATGAGTTCCTGGATAACAATTAGGATCACCAAGATAACAATTATTTTGACGTATAGCATAATCTTCAGAACATCTTGAACATCCAACAGCTGGGCCAGCAGCATTTATATGCTGAATGCAGCCTGGAATGGATGAAGCACCAACAGGATCTCTTGCAACACAATCACCAATAAAATTATTAGTATTTGGATGGGGAGTTCCAAGTGCACTACTTCCATCACATTTTATACATTTACATTCAACTGTTGGAGTTGTTGAAGTTACCCATTTACCATCAGCAGCACAGTTTGGAACTGGTACTAAATCACAAGTTGTTGATGGAGAATTGCAGTTTACACCAATTTTTCCATTATTACATTTTGTACATACTATAGGATTGGTTGAATCTTTTAAACATTCTGCACACCCAGAAGGACATTCAAAACAATTATTATCTGATAAATATGACCCAATCCCACACGTTCTACAGGTTGACACTCCAGGTGTTCCTGATTCAGGATCATTATTCCATGTAACACATAATGGAGAAACAGCTATTAATTTTCAAATAATTATTTATCTCCAAAAAAAAATAACATGATTAAACAACTCACGCATGCAGCTTGTTGATGGGTTATCAGAATATCTATATTGACAAGAAGCAATTGGCTGAGAAGGTGTACATCCTAAAGCAAATTCATGATTCATTGTGCATGCTGGAAAGAACAGTTATTTTATTAAAATATCAATAAATTCAATGTAACTAATTACATCGACATTTTTGATATGGTGTTGTTGGACTATTTGCTTCTTGAATGTATGATGCATCATATTGATATACACTTCCAACACATTCGTCAGTTTTACACCTACAGGAATATGATGGAGCGGAGCCAAATCTTTCGAATACCTTGCATATAGGTCTTGCTTCAGTACAATCTGATTTTGTAAGTATAAATTTAGAGATTAGGATTGTTTTTTATTTTAATTAGAAAAAAATTAAATGATTTATTAACCATAACAGCCTTTGACAATTGTATTGCCACCAATATCAATATTAACCCATTGAGTATCACCAGTGCAAGTCTTGCATTCAACATCCGTTTTAGCTGCATTTAAACCACAAACTTGACAATTATATCCGCAACTCTTGCATACTCCAGCATTCGAACCAGATAAGATAACAGCACTACCTGAAGGACATGACCTACAATAGCATAATTTATTTTCATCAGCAATTTGACCAGCTTCACATGATGTATCACTTGAACAGGAATCTGAACAAGTTTGACTTGTAAATGAGAATTTCTTATTTGAAGAATTTGGTGTTTTATTGGCACAAGGAGATTTTAAACATTTCACTTCATTGGAAACAACTTCGCAATATTGGCAATTTTCCAAACATGCCATACATGTTTCAATAGTTGATGTACCACTTTGAAATTTGGGTGCAAAACCTTCACTACATTTTAGACAGATTGCTGCCGATTGACGATATTTGCAGTAGTCACAACCAGTTGGACATTCAACACAATTCCCCGTTAAATCATCATATGTATAATGCTTTTGACATTTTGAAGGGTAACATATTGGAGTTGGTGAATTTGTTTTAAAATAGCATTTATCACAATTACTAGGGCATGCTGTAATTTAAAATGTTATCAATTGAGTATATAATGTATAAAATGTTAATTTACCAACACATGTACCATCACTGTTTCGTCCCCAAGACTTTCCATTTTGGTTTTCAATACAAGAATGACTGGTACTTGTTCCACTACATTCAGTTCTGGAATTTGCTGAATTCCATTGGCAAGCCTTACAATTTGATGGGCATTTAGAGCAAAGATTATCAGGTGTTAGAGCATAATTTGGAGAACACCGACCACTTTTGCAAATAACCTTATCACCAGAAACTTGACATTCCTCACAATTATCAGGGCATTTATTGCAAACTTTCAATTCAATAGTTGCATAATTAACCTTACATTTAGTACATTTTAAAATTCCTCCATTTTGCTCTTCACATGTATCACAGTTCCAGGGACATTCTGAGCAGGATGAATCTTTCAAATAATAACCAGCTTTGCATTTAGTACATTTATTAAATCCACTTTTAGCATCACATTCCATACACATTGCATGAACAGTGCTGCATTGTTCGCATTTTTTTGACTTTGTCAAAGTATAGGCCTTTGACAAGCACTCTGTACAAGTGTCTTTATCAGAACATTTTTGGCAGCCAGCCATAGAACTCGAACACAATTTGCAGGATTTAACATTGTTGCTGTTTTGTATATAAGCATTTGTATCGCAAGAATTGCAATCAATACCTGTATCTTTGTTAAAAGAGCAAGATTTGCAATAGGCCAAACAAGCTTAAAAAAAAACAGAATAATTATTCATAATGGAGAAATTGATAACTAAATCTTACATGTGCATTTTCTGTCTTTAATTGTAAATCTACTTTGGCAAATTTCACAAACAGCATCAGAAATAGTACTGTCCCATCTGCATTTTGAGCAAAAGCTCGGACATTTTGCGCATTCTTTTGGCGAATCTTTTAGAGCGAATTGATTATAACATTCTCTACATTCCATGTCACTTGTACAGTTTCTACATCCTGTTGAGCATTCTGCAAAAAATGATACTTTGAAAAAAAAAACGGGGAATGGTAATAAGTATTTGTCTACCTGAACATTTTGAATCTTTGAGATAGTAATGTTCAATACAACCACTGCACAGTGTTGCATCAGCTTCATTGGAAATGTCAGATTTTAGTGTACAAGAGTCTTTTAAACAATTGTCAGGACATTCTGAATTGTTAGTGTATTTTCTATATAAAATGAATAACATTAAAAAAGAACATCTATACTTACTAAAACATTTCTGTCTATCAGCCGAATGAATTCTTCCATTTCCACAAATTCCGCACGAAACAACCTTTGCATCTCCCAATAGATTTTTGCAGTTGTATAT
The DNA here is from genome assembly GCA_904063045.1 of Dimorphilus gyrociliatus. Classification (NCBI taxonomy): domain Eukaryota; kingdom Metazoa; phylum Annelida; class Polychaeta; family Dinophilidae; genus Dimorphilus; species Dimorphilus gyrociliatus. The sequence continues at coordinate 65,795 of CAJFCJ010000177.1, forward strand.
AGATTTCTCAGGTACAGTTGCAGCATAACTACCTGGAAAAAATATTGACAAAAGCTAAAACATAGTTAATTATCTAGTTATTATTTCTCCTACCTAAAAAGATGAAACATCCAATTGCTAAAACAAGATATTGCATCATTTTACCAATTCTGTTTTTTGTCTTTAAGAGTTAGTTGCTGAAAAGAGAGCAGTAAATAAAGTAATATAACAAATGACAGACAGACTATATATATACAGTATAGGCAAAAAGTCCCCAGCCACCATGTAAAATTTTTTGTTTTGATATTAAGCTATGCTGAATGGCTACTTTTAATTGGTAATAATAATGATTAATATGTATAAACTAATGTCCTATATATAGGTTATCACTGTAATTTTATTTATACCTGTAAACAATAAATGGATTATAATTTTTGTTATCGTGGGAAAATTGTTTCAATTATTTACCATTACAGTTATGGCTAAGGATATATTATTCAAATTATACATTTAAAGATTATTAGAAATGAAAAGAATACTTAAATTGAATAATTTCAATCAATCATAACTTTTCAAGAAAGATTAGTAATGGTATAAACTCTGTTATAAAAATTGAATAGGATATATCAGCTTTCTCATGAGAAAATTTAGCAAATGCCATAAATCTATCCAGGGGACATTTATATATAATCTTTTAGAAAACATGACGGTTTGTGAATGATCTTGAAACTACTTGTGCATGCAGATATATTGACATATATATGTTATCATTTCTAAAAGTTGAATTGTAGGCGCCATATTTGCACTTTGTAGGAATTTTTACTTCTTCACAGCAACATTCACCCTTTCCAATCATCTATCAACTCACCAAAGTACTCAAACAAATAGAACCTTTCAAGTTTGTCCACAACTAATCTTAACAAATGTAAATTTTGTAGAAATCAATCAACAAAACTCCAGTATTTTGTGCAAATAATTTGTATTGAGTAAACACATCGTATTTGTAGAGTTCATTATAAAAAATGTTTATTTACTCTCTATAATGATAAAAAGAATAGTATTATTATTCATTTTCATTCTTTAAGTATGGAAAGAGAAAAAATCAAGAAAATATTATCTTTTTGAGCTGTAACAGTGACTAACTGCCTAACTGTATAGCATATTAAAGAAATTAAATAGGATAAATAAGATATTGTATAGATAACTTTATTCTAAACTTTAGTGTTAATCCATACTTTTACAAAAGAGAATGAATAGTTCGATTTGGGTTAAAACCCCAGCAGAGAGAGTTTTTAATCACTTTGGCAAAATGCTTTAAAGATTATAACTTTTTTTGTCTGGAACTAAAAGTTTTCTTTATTGCTACCAGATTCCTTTCATTAAGTTTACAAAAGTAGATTAAAACTGTAAGGAAATGGTAACTAGCTCAATCACACACACTTTTGCTACAAATCACCTAGCAGTTATAGATTTTTTATAACTCTTTGATAAATTTATTGGTGGTTGACTTGCTTTACTGACAACCAAGTAGGTGATTTGTAGCAAAATTGTGTGGGATTGAAACAGTAGCCATCCTAAAGTATAGTGAACCTTTCCGGAATCAGTCTGGTGCCAATCTATCCAGCAATTTTTCCCCTCTTGCTTGATAAAGGGACAATTAGTCTCAAAATATTGTGAGATTTTAATTTGGTGAAATTGGTTGAAACAGCTGTATAGATTCTCTTCATTCTTGTTGAGAATTTGTATTTGGTTAGTTGGCGATAGGATCTGCTACTTAAGATAGTAGATTAAATGCTTTACTCTATCTTCTAATATAAAAAAACTTTTAAAATATATATTCAATAGAATTAAACAGAAAAAAATAATTTACAAAAATGTATCCAATAAGTTTTTCAATTGTTAAACAATTTCTACAATCACAATACAACAAAGAGCAGAGAAGTAATAAAATCTAAAATATTCAATATAAATAGGCCTATTTGTTATTGCTTTCTATGTACTTTTGTAGTTCAAAACATCAGTTTTACTTCCTCCATATATATTTATTCTACATTTGTTAATTCAAGTAATAAGCTATTTACTGTTCAAGTTGATTATAAACAAAGTTCAAATATACAATGCATATATTATCTCAATTGTTAGACTTGTATTAAAATTGTTACCTCTTCTGCAACTTTTCCAACTAGCCCCTAACCCAGTTTAATCTATAATTTTACAAACATTCATACTAGTCCACTATTGGTTAAGATTTTGATTTTCAAATAAAAAATTCTGATTTCTATGTTTTAGGTTTGAATTGATAAAAATAATCCAAATATGTTTACATCATACACAACAAAGTAAATAGAAGTGCATGATATTGCTTTATAGCAAAGATTTTACAATACACAAAGACAAAACAATTAAGAAATACCATGTTGACAATTCCATGTTGGAAGATGTATTTGTTTCTCTAGTTCCTCCATTATCTCCAGTTCCACCACCATCTCCACCACTTCCATTTCCACCAATTGATCCACCATTACCACCTACACCACCTCCTTCATTTCCATCAGTTGATCCACTGCTACCACCACCACCACCACTTCCTCCACCACCACTACATTTCAAATACTATAAAATTAGTATAATCTTGATATTTACTAGAGAGTGTGACAATCTACCTCAATCCAATGGTGGAGATGACTGTCCAGGTGTTCCAATTGAGATAAGGCCATGCATGAATCTAGCAGAGACTAAATAAAAAACTTAGAGGCTTTGTGTTATGTTGATGGGACAATCACAGCTCCTGCTGGACAATCTGAAGAAAGTTTTATTGAAGTAAAAGAGGTGAAAATGTGTAGATTAGTAAAATTGAGCTCTAATCATCATAGTGGAGAAATAGTTTCTAGAGGTTATTTAGTAAAATTGAAGGTAAATGACACTTTGAAACTTGTTTTTAAGGGTTGTATAAACCATGAAGATGTTCAACGATCCTTTACAGTTTTTGCTCTTCTTTTTAGAACTTTAATAACATTTTGAACAAGTTGAATTCTCTTTAAAACATGTTAATAAAATTCTTTCATAAATGTACACAAAACTAAACAAACATTCAAAGAATGTTTTAAAGAGAATTCATCTTGTAAATTGAATGAAAGAGACATTTTTTAATAAATATATATTTCTGCTTTGAAACATTTTTTAAAAATATTTCTTACTTTTTTGCAGTGTTTACCATTCAATGAACAGTTTTCAAAACTAATAAACTTTAATGTTTGTGATGACTGTTCTCGTTGTGTCATGTCAAATGTTCTTCCTGGTTTGATCTCCAATGTAGAAACTGCTCATGAAGAATCAAATAATAGTGAAGAATCAGTTTGTATTGAATGTGAGGATAGATTTTATACAATGCGCAAATGCATTAAATGTCCACCAAATTGTATAAAATATTTGCATAATCATATTGGGAAGTGCACAAAATCCAAGCCAACATATTTCTTGGATGGACCTTGTTTAAATCTTACATTTAATAATTATCATAGATCAAATATGTAGGCTATCAGAATGTTTGACATGCCAAACCATACTATTCTTTAAAAGGTGATCAGTCATTGATGTGACTATTTCACAATAACCAACTCTCAGTTAAATCCATCTTTTAGACCAAATGGATCTTTTTAAAATGCTTTCTTTCAGCTTGAATAAAGTCTTTGTCAGGTATTTGAAGGTATGAATAAATGTCTGGAATGCTTCAGTAGATTTGCAGTTGACGAATCAGATTTTCCTTTAAATGATCAAAAATGCTACTTCAAAAAGAACAGAGCTATCATACTATGAAAAAAATTTTCTCCATAATCCAAAAAAAATTATATAAAAACTGACCAAAATGCTTTTTGAAAGAAATTTATATGAAATTCCAAGTTTAACTTTTTATTAAACACTGTAAACCAACATAGTTTAATATAATAAATCATTTTAATATTTGCGAGAGAATTTTTAAGAGAATTTTTGTCATTATTTTGGCAATAGCGATCAAGTTATCTTATGAGACAAGGTCGTGTTCCGTCTTTCCTTGGAGAAGTGCTTTCTGAACAGCTTGAGCTTTTATAGCAAAATAATTGGCTGTTTGGGAAAAGTTTAGTATCAAAAATGTTTGCTACATTTATCATTAGTGTTTTAAAAGTGCATTGAAGATTTTCAGCTTCACCATCTTTAAATAATAGATTGAAACTGTTAAGGGAATCTATTCCACTCTCAAGAAGATGTAATTTTAATGGGTTTTTCACCCAAAAACTAGAAGAGCCAACTCTACTGACTAACAGCTCAAATACAATAATGAACTTGAACCTAAACAACATTCTTTCAAATGAGGTACAATTTGATCCAAAATTCCAAATGTGCCAGTTAGAACAACCAATCATTCTATACTTTAAACTTTAAACTTAAACATTTGAATTATCAGTTAGGACGTTTGCTAAATTATCATTGACAAGGACTATGCAGAATAGTTAATTAGAAACTTTGAATATTATTTGATTGTTGCTGTTGTAATCAAGTATCTTTTTTTGAATAAATCAATGAATTTATAAGCATTACTCTGTTGTGAATTAATGGCATTTAATGAACTTTGACATTATCAATGTTCAATTCACATTATAGGATAAATAAATAAGTGAATGTATCGGGTTGAAAAGGAACAGTAATTTCTTTGCAGAGGCATAATTAATTTTTTAAAACATTTTATATAAAGAAGATATTTAAAAATTGAATATAAACAGTTGAATTATTCAAAACAGTCTGCTTTTTATTGATTGAATGAAAGCTAATTATTATTTTACTATTATTTTTTATTGAGAAGAATCAATCTATAGTCATTTGGTTTGTAAACTGAAACACTTTAAGATAAGAAAAAAAGCTCTAGTAGACATTTTTCCCATTGAAAATGAAATTATTAGATTACTTTCTTATAAATATAGTTTACTATCAGGTTTATTCAACAGGTGATTATATGATTGTTAATCTAGCTCAACCATTTTTTGGTGTGAAATGTGAAGCATCATCAATACTTACAGAAGATAACTCTTGTGAAAAGTTGTTTGATAATATATTGGCTCCTGATAATTTCTGGATGCCCAAAAATCACAGTACCATAAATTCTTGGATTCATATAATATGGAAGGTGAAATCTAAAGTCATTGCAGTAAATTTATACAGTAATCAAAATAGTTATGGACAAATGACAATAACTTTCCCAAATGGTAAATTCGAAAGTAAAAGCCTGGTAACTTTACCATTCATCTGGAGACGTTTTAAACTTGAAGAACCAGTTGTTTCAAGTAGTTTAACACTTAAATTCAACAAGAGAAGTGTTCTAAGTGGAGAAGGAGAGATAACAGTATTCGGACACCTTAGGTATGTTCATGCTAATGATAATGATAAGAGTACTATGAAGCTGAGTGTCATGGACGATGGCAGCGAAGTACTATATTCCCATAACAACACTCTAGAACCTGTTAATATAGCACACTATCAAAGAGGAATATCTTGCTCTTCCTCACCTATTTACAACAATCACAGGCACTGTAAGTATGCACTCAATAATTTGATTGCCACTGTAGTTCAACAAGTCAATGGAAGGGAATGGATCTCAAATGGTCATTCTGTTGTAAATTGTTGGATTCAAATTAATTTTGAACAATTTTACAATATTTCCCATTTGGAGATAATGTCAAGAATTTATAGTCACCCAAGACCAAAACTATTAGAATTACATTTTTCTAATGATACAGTACCCTATCAATTATTGGATGTTGGTACTCTGCAAACTATACTATTAGACAGGAGTTATTATTCAAATTACCTTAAAATATATGTTAAATCACTATACTCCCCTTCCGGTCATATTGGATTTATGATCATTAGAGTTTTTACCTTAATTAAAGGTTTTAATGGATTAAAATCTCTTAGAAATGATAATTTACCTTGTTCTTTGTCAAGTAAGAACAATTATCCCTACGATTCCTTATTGTTTGATGACAATGATGCTACATGTACATCAATAAATCTACAGTTGTTGGGATATTCAAAATATATATCTTCAAAAGTCATTATAAAAACAAAAGATGGAGGAATAGATTCATGTAAAAATTTATCTGTATTTAAAACTTCCAATGAATGTATATATGAAAAATGTATTCTAGAAGACTACAACTCAGCTTGTCAATTTGTCTGTAAAGTATGTTTACAAGATCCTGTTTGTAATTTTGTCATTTTTCAAAATTCAAATAATGATAATCAATTGTGTGAAATTAAATTTCAATTGTAAAATTTTTGAAGATTTTTGAACAGTAATTTTTTGTGTAAAAATAAACTATTATTGCATTGAATATTGCATTCTATTTCAACACTAAACTATTACTTAAAAAGTTTTCAAGTTTTTCCTAATAATTTTGGGGAGATTTTCCTGCAAACCACAGAAATTAATTACTATTGATTTCAATACCTTCAATGGAAAAAATCTTTAATGTAATCTATAAATACTGTATTTAACAATAGAGAGTTTGCCTGATTTTAATTATTTCACATCAATAAATTATGTATATCACACCTGTTTGATATTTGAAATCAGTAATCAATATATTTCTGTCTTGCTTGACTGTACAACTATATTTTTTATGGAATTAATTAAACAAATCATAGCTTTTTATCTTAAGGATAAAAGTTAGTTTTAATTGATTTTTTACCTTTGAGCTAGATTTTTTCCATTGTACAATT
>CAJFCJ010000178.1:0-23008 GCA_904063045.1 Dimorphilus gyrociliatus
TTAATTGTGACCCCCTACCTAATTACCATGAAATGATTTCTATATATGGATTTTAATCAGTATGGGAGGGTTGTAAAATAATTTTTTAAAATAATTAAATATGTATAAAAACCTTTTTTTTTCTAATAAAGTATGGGTAGTTTGATAAAGATAGTATCATTAGAGGAAAAAACTTTGATAGTTAAATATCTCATACATAAAGTATACAAAGAAGGTCTCAGTAAGGAACAAAAGAAGAGCTTTAGAAGGAGAATCAAAGACTTAGGTCTAAAAAATGGTGAGCTCGTTATAAGGAAAGATGATATGGAAAAACTGGTAATATGTGATTATGAACTGGTTTTGAAACAAAAAATAATTAAAAAATACCATGAGCCAGATCATTTGGGCATAAACAAGGTTTTATGTTGATAAATGAGAAATATTATGGAATAAAACAACTTGACGTCAAAAGTTTTGTATCTAAGTGTGAATTTTGTCAAAAAATTAAACCACCTGTTATAACAAAAAAAATTGCTGCAATCATACCTACTGCTGCTAATGAAAGACTAATGGTAGACCTTATTGATTTTTCGAACTTTTCTAATATAAATAGCGGGATGAAGTACTGCTATACAATGATTGATTCATTTTCTAAATTTGGATTTGTGTATCCAGTTGCTTCAAAGCATGGCTGTATATTTGCCGACATACTTGAAAAACTATTTCAAAGCGAAGGACCATGGAAAAGTATTCACACCGATAATGGACGAGAATTTGTGAATAAATGGGTCAAAGATGTTTTAGAAAAATATACAGTAAAGCATATAAGAGGAAGGCCCTATCATCCGCAGAGCCAAGGACAAGTGGAGCGTTTTAACAGAACCTTAAAAGATAAGTTGATAAGGGTAAATGAAGGGAATACTTTCCAATGGACTAAACACTTAAAAGAAATAATTTATAGATATAATAACACACCACACCGGGCAACAAGAACAAAGCCATTTATTTTATTTAGAGGAAAGAACCCGAGTATATTGTACCAAATCACTAACATGAACAATAACGCAATAATAGTTAGGGAGAGGTATCAGTCATATGCAGCTAGTTATAGGAGAGAACAAGAAACCAACCACTCTGCTAATATAATTATTGGAGATAAAGTTTTATTACTAAAAGACTACAGACCTAGTAGGCTAAACAGCAGTACTATAATTGAAAACTCTCTATATGAAACAGAAACTTATAAGGTACATCAAATTAATAATGACAATACTTTAATATTATGTGATAGTAATGGAAGGATGAAAATAGTAGCAAAAACCAAAATTAAAAAATTTATTAATTATTTTACAACCCTCCCATACTGATTAAAATCCATATATAGAAATCATTTCATGGTAATTAGGTAGGGGGTCACAATTAAATACCAGGCCCTTTCCTAATTTAGAACGAATTTAAAATTCAAACAAGTTTAATTTGAGTTATTCCAAAAAGTTATATCGATCCCGACCCATATTATATGGGGGCAAAATTACATGGGGGTTCACAATTACATACAACAATTTTATACTTCTAATGACAACTATCCAAACACGTGTAACTTACTAAAAATGGTTTTTGATTCTACAAAGCTATAAAAATAGTATCCTTTTTTATCCCATGCTATCACAATCACAAAATAAAATATTTATTATAAGAAGTATGAGTTTAACTCTAATAAGTAGTGCTATAGCTGCAATATCAGAAGTAAATCCAAATCAAAATAGTAATGATAATAATTTATTACAAATAAGAGACAAAGAAGTATGCAAAAACTGCACGCATAACAAAATATTTAACGAAAACTTCAAACCACTCGACTTGCTTGATGAAAGAAATACGAAAAACAACTTTTACATTGAAGATTATTACGAATTGCATTTAAAAGGAACAATATTATACGAACATCCAAGCAGTCCTAAGTCGAAATCTAATAGATTTTCTTCTAAAAACAATCGTGTAAAAACTGAAAATGTTATAGTAGAACATATTAAGAATAAGTGTAACTCTAGTACAATAAGGTTGTTGAGCTTGAATGTAGAAGGTTGTTTACAAGATTTAATAATAATTTTGAAGTTAATTAAATGTGGTAAGAAAAGAATTCACGTTACGTTAATCGATTACAATCTAAAGCGTAATAGAATAGTTACTTTTAACGAATTTAAGTGTATCTTACAACAAATTGAGAAATTTTATGATGATGTTTACTTGAGTTGTGAAAGTTTTGATGATATTGATAAATTAGATAGTACAGCAAAGTTTGATGCTGTTTACTCAATAGAATGTGTTGGTTTTGACAGCCTAGATACAGTTTATGAAGGTCTTTCTGACAGAGGCCCTCGTGAATATGGCAATAGTAGTGCTATGCTAGGACGTTGTTATCGCCACTATCGTTATGCAATCGACTTTATAAAAGGTACTAATTTATTAAAATCTAAGGAAGATGGTCTTGCCATTTTGTCGCAGGAGTCGGACTTGGTGAGCCATACATTCAACAATGTACCATCAAATTATTACAGATTCCATTATGTTTCACCATATATATATGATGTTGATAAATTTAAATATTTTTATCTAAAATCGAACTTATCTAGGCTCAGTGTTTATTTAGAGCTGTTTGCTTATAAGAAAAATACTAAATTGATTATAGATAAAGATTGTGTTAAAACAGGAGACGAAAACATTATAAGAGAATTCATGAATAGTTATAATATAGATTATCAAATCATGAAGGAGAAAGACGCCATAAAGAAAATTGGTGAATCATGGTGTCTCGTAATACATTCAGGTTGGGGTGATTATTGGTTTAACAACCCAATACCAGCTGAAATGGCAAGAATGAATATTCATATGGCCTATTCGAATCAGTACAACCCTTGTTGGAGTATATATAAGTTTGAAATATGCCCACCTTTACCCAAAAGAAAATATTCATTATATGAGAAGTTGGTAGGAGTGCCTTATAGGTTGATTGAAATAGGATATAATTATTTCTGAGGTATATTCTCTTTTAAACTAATTTTTAAACAAAACAGCCTACTTGTTGTGGGATGTATCATTCATTAAAATTAGTTTATAATCTAATGTTTGTACTTTGATCAATACAATTTTGTCAAGTAAAATGGGACTTTTTATTTTCTTATCAAAAAGTATAAAAATCTCACAGAAAAGTATGTCAAATAATATTCATACAAAATTTAAGGTTAAAATATAAGCATTCACTCAGTAAAAGGGTTACTTTTGTAATTTTGTGTACTATAAAACCATATGTTTTGGCTTTTTAATAACCTTTATTTTTAGATTAAAAATATATAAATATGTAGAATAAACTAAGAATATAAGAATTGTTAGTAAAAGTTGGAGTTTTATGTAATCAATAATCTGTGAATAGATCCTATTGAATTAATCATGGAATCATGTAAAAATTTAAAAGACGTGTAATATACTATAAAAAACAATAATATGTGAAATTTTAAGAAACATCAACTGGTTTGAGTTTAAATAGACTTATAAAAATTCTAATTTAATCAAACCAAACGTATAGGAAGTGTTACGGTCTATTGTGAGTACCAGTCTATTCTGAAAGGGGAATTTAATATAAAAAATTCAAAAATTTTCCTTTTTAATAACAAACCCTAGCGGTCTATTCTGAAACGAGAAATTTTACCATAGAAATTTAAAAAATTTATATTTATTTTTAAAATTATGTAAACCCCGGTCTATTCTGAAATAGGGAGTTTTTAGTTAGATGTTTTATATTTATTTTAGTATAATTTAAATAAAAAATATATTTAGAAAATTTTTTAAAAAAAATTGTTTTTATTTAAAAAAATAATAAATACCTTTTTATAAATGACAAGGCAAGTTAAAATCAATAATATACATGAAAAAAACACCTTAATATCATACTTACTTAGTGGAGCACTACCACCTCATCTAAATAGCTCAAAAAAATCTAATTATATTAGAAAATTTCGAAATTTTATTTATGAAGACAGTAAAATTTAGTAAAAATAGGTGCTTTAAAATTGGAATATATATGTGATTTCGAAGTAGACAAAAAAAAGAGGTCATTAAAAGCATTCACTTACCAGGACATATCGGTATTAATGTTTTACACCTTAATATAAATAAGCTATACTATGGTATTTCAAAGGAAGAGGTAAAATCTTACGTATCAGCATGCGAGGCTTGACAAAGAAGTACCAGAATAGCAGAAAGTGAGACAACATTACATCCTATAGTACCAAATTATTTTAGAGAAAGGTTAATGGTGGATTTGGTTGATTTATCTAGATATCGCAACTCTAACAATGGATATAAATATATTTTCAATTTTATCGAAACATTTTCAAAGTTTACTTGGCTTTTCCTGTTAGAGATAAAACTGCAGATACGTTTAGTATGATTTTGAAAGATTTATTAGAGACAGAAGGAAAATTCGATATATTACATTCTGATAATGGGCGAGAATTTGTTAATAACCAAGTTCAGTCTATTTGTGAAGAAAGAGGAATAGAGATTATTCATGGCAGACCCAGACATCCTCAGTCACAAGGTCAAATTGAAAGATTTAATCGAACGATAAAGGAGCGACTAAAGAAAGCGATGACAGTCCAAAACAAGTGGATTGATAATTTAAAACCTATTGTTTGCCAATATAATAACACAAGGCATAGTACCACAAAATTTACTCCTTTTTATATCTATAGAGGTGCCATAAATGAAAAATCAAAAAAACAACTATACTTAAATGTAAACAATTTATCAATTAGAGAAACTTTGATAAACTACTCTTTAAGATATAGATTGGAATACGAGAATAGGAATAGAAGGAGGAATATTAGAGTAAATGATCTTGTTTTGTTAGCTAAAGACTTTGATTTAAATACTGCTACTAGTAGATATCCATTCACTGATTTTTATCATACAGAAATTTATACTGTTATAAGTATAGAAAATAGTATAGCGACGCTAAAGGATGATAACAACCACGAAAAAATAGCGCATTTAAACAGGCTTAAAGTTTATAATTCCTAAATAAAAACAATTTTTTTTAAAAAATTTTCTAAATATATTTTTTATTTAAATTATACTAAAATAAATATAAAACATCTAACTAAAAACTCCCTATTTCAGAATAGACCGGGGTTTACATAATTTTAAAAATAAATATAAATTTTTTAAATTTTATGGTAAAATTTCTCGTTTCAGAATAGACCGCTAGGGTTTGTTATTAAAAAGGAAAATTTTTGAATTTTTTATATTAAATTCCCCTTTCAGAATAGACTGGTACTCACAATAGAACGCAACAGGAAGTATCATAAAAATATGTCGAACCAATTTTCTACCAAATATAGAAAAGAAAAGGATGGATTATGACGATAATTTTAATATTTTTAAAGCAAAAATGCTTAACGAATATTAAAAATTTAGTCAATTAAATTTGATAAATCTAGTAGGCTGCCACCTGAAGAGTTATCTATCCAACTACACACTTTCAAATAAACGCGTTAAATCATCTCTAATTTTACTTAAATTTGCTTTAGGTCTATTTTTAGGCTATTCACAGCGATACTATGTATTTTAAGTATATACATTTTGTAACAAAACAAAAGATACAACGATTTTTATAAAGGAAATCTTATCTAGGTTTTTTAAAATTATTTTTTTATAATCAATAATAAAACTTACATAAAATAGTAATTTTTTCTCTATACATTGATTTAGATCGTTTTCTGACTGTATTTTTGGTTTTTGTAGCAAAAAAGTACTGCTCCACAAATATGCTTTTTTTAATACTTAAAAAAAAATATATAGAAGAGCTACAAATATACACTATAAAATCAAACGATATGGGGATTTTCCAAGGGGATCTAAAATATTAAAAAAAAATCAATCAAATTGGGGCTGAACCAAATTATGGGGTCTTACAAAATAATTAGTTTCTTTGCTAATTTTGATTTTTTATAGAAAAAAAGCAAGAAAAATGCAAAATTTTTAACAAAAAATCGAGGAAATATTTATTCTAATATTTTCTCTCCTGCTTTACACCGTGGATGTGGCCTAGCATCTTTCTAAAAAGCCATTGCAGTCCAAATTTGCAATCATCGAGAGTCCTTATTCTATATAACTAAGCAAAGAGTTTATATAACTATGACTTAACCTTCTTACATAAATTTTCGACTTTGAGAAAACATTCTCAGTGATGTTTAAAAAAAATGGAAGGGAGTAAATAAGGAAATCTGAGCTCCTTTTCTGTAATATACTGCCTTTAAGTATATAGTGATAAACCTTTGCATTATCCCTTATAAATATCAGGGGGATACCATAATCCTTACAGACCTCGAATAATCTGATCATAAAACTTTTACAGTCCTCACCATTGTTAGATCCTCTTTTTATATCATAAATAAGAACTTTTTCTAGTGTTATTTCGTAAAAACCACTATTTTTGATACTTCTTACAGATTTTACTTCACTATATGATGAAATTCCTATTATAGATCTTCCTCTTTCTACGCTCATTGATAAAAAAAATACCACTTCACTTATGAAAATAAATGAATCAAGTGTATGTAATGCTAATAGATTAGAAAATACCTTTTCATATTTTTTTTATGTTTATTGAAGTTGGAATTGCTGAAAGAGATTTTATAGAATAGTGTAATTTTTAAATACTGAATCGATAGTATTATAAGATGCTTTGATATTAAATTTTTAGTAAAGTGCTCTAATAGTTTTTTTAATGTTATAGTTGCATCTTGAATTGATACTTCCTCCGTATGTTCCCTATGCTTGCTGTAAAGCAGGCTTTATCTACTACGCCTTTATTTCTTAGCGTTAAAACTTGAGTCTGTTTATACTTTTGTAAAATTCTGTGTACACTCGATTTCGGAGATCGAGAATAACGGATATTTCATTTATATTTTTCAGATGGTATGTATATAAATGGACTACTCTTTCTCTGTTTTTAGCTGTAATTATTTTATATTTTTTGGTCAGGGGTAGTTTAAAAAGTTCCAATTTGATCGAAAAAAATTGATTTTTTTAATATTAAAAAACTCTTGAATTCCCCAACTTGATCGGGAGCCACTATAATAACTCATATTTAGCGAGACCAATATTATAAAAAAAGACTCTTTAATTCAAATATTATTCTTAGTCAAACTCTCGTTTGGAGGAGGATGTGAAATATTACTTATTAATCATCCCCCTATTTTTAGAAAGACAAGATTAATTAAGTTCCTTTTTTCATTGAATATCAAATGTTATTTAGGCCTTTGATTGACATTTCTTTATTATTTATTTGATTAAATTTAAAAAATTTTTATTGGTTAATTTATGATGTGTTTTTGATTGACATTTCTTTATTGAGTAAATTATAAGCAGTTAAATAAACTAGAAGTCCCCTTTTATGTTATTAAACTTTATACTCTTTGTTGAAGCAATTACCAATTTTTCTATGGAATTGGTTTTTTTTAACAACCAAAGAGAAACCTACAATTTTAGTAGAATTGGAATTGATAAAGAATTAGAAAATGATGTACCGATTTATCAAAAATCTCAATTTTTAAACGATATTTTAGAATTTGAAGATGATAATAAAGAAATTTTATTTTCTGAAGTAAGAAATATAAAAATAACTAAAGAACTGTTTGAAACAACGATAAAAGTATTCGAAGGTGATAATTTTGTAATAAAAGATATCAACGATTTTATGACTATTTGTACAATCGCTGACTTTTTAATTCTATATAATAAATATTTAGACCTTTTCCAAGAAAGAATTACAAAGAGTTTTTTTATAAAGAATAAATCAATTAATGATATAAAAAATAATAAAAAGTTATACTTCAGTGAGTTTAATATTCAAAGAAAAGTTATATTGACTATTTTTAATAAATTCTTGAAATTCTACCAACTTTTATTAGAAATTGAAAACTCAAATGATGGTGATTTATTGAGTATAGTAAAAATGAATAGAATAAGTAATATAGGATCAGATAGGATTGGTATGATTTATTAAGTATAGAATCAGAGAGAGTTGAGCTTTTTATAAATAATTATACATATTCTATATTTAATAGATTGTTGATTATTCAATTTTTATAGATACTGTTTCTTGGTTTCTAAAAGAAATTGGTATAAATTCAGTTTGTATTAAAAATGTAGATTACTATCATAAATTTTTAAATGACATATTTAGCTATAAATCAATAACCAATTTATATATAAAGAATTGTAATTACGAATTACTTAAACTAATAAAGAAAAATACGGATGAGCTAGAATCATTACATATAGAAAATATTATGGATGGAGAGTCAGAAGTAAAGTTAACATTGATTACAGATTGTACTAATTTAAAAAACTGTCTCTTAGTCATATCGAACTTAAAGAAAATGAAAAAAATAGCTTTTTTAACTTCTTTGAAAAAGACAATACGAAATTTTTTACTAAACTGAAATTTCTCAAGCTAAAAAAACAAATCTAGATTTTAATAAATTGATATTAAAGCTAAAAGATATAGAAAAGTTGGTTATTGAAAGAAATAACAGTTTAAATGGTGCTTACATTTAAACATATATTTGGTTTAATTAATTTAGAAGAGCTTAGTTTAGAAGGATGCGATTTTAAAGAGTTTTCATTTGCTGGAATAAAAGCACCTTGAAGGTTCTAAAATAAATATAGCAAGAACGTGAGATTATGTATTTACACTATTCTTAGTATTTTATAAACCTTGAAGTTCTACAAATATGGAATACTGATGAACTAAAGCCAAGTGTAGAATGTTTAAAAAAGCTTGAAAAACTGGAAACGGTTGATTTTTCTGATCTTAATTAACAAAAAAATGTATTAAAAGTTTAATGAATAAGAAATCATTAAAAAAACTGATTTTAAACGAATGTAGCACGACAAAAGGCTTCTAAAAAGTCCAATAGAACTTGAGAATCTTAAATATTTATACTTAAGTGGTTTTAAAAAGGTACCAGAAGAGTTTATAAAAAATATAAGTCAACAAAAAAACATAAATTATTTAAATTTGAGTAACTGTGGTTTAGATTTCCCATTAGATAGCCTAAAAACACTAATCATCTAGAAACACTTATTTTGGACAATAACGAAAGTCTAGATTATGATACACTAAGAATAGTGCCATTCTTATCAAATATAGAAGTACTTAGTATTGATGGTAGTTTAAAACAAAGTGGTCAATTAAAATACTTAGAAGGCTCTAAAATCAGAACCTTGACATTTCTAATACTTCTTGTTTGGATACAAACGATATCAATTCATTATCATTGATAGATAACTTAAGTGTTTTAAGGATGAAAGGTGTTCTTTAGTTCGTTGTTCCCTATTTAACTTATCTCATACTAACTATTAGAATTAGATATTTCTGATAGTTATAAGCTAGAAAAAAGCGATCTTGAGTCTATTTTTAAAATAATTCTATAAAAAGACTAGGAATGTCTAATTGCTATCTCAAATCAAGCTATTTAGAAATATAGATAAGTTAATAAACCTAAATATTTAGATATTTCTAACAATCACGATATTAAAAAAGACGTATTCCAGTTAATACTCAAAATGAAATCACTTGAATATTTAAACATTAAAGGCTGTTTATTACAGGAATGAAAGATAAACTTTAAAACAAACATAAAAAGAATTAAAGTAAATGAAAATTTTAGTATAAGATTTATTAGAGATGCGGAAGAACAAGGAATTGAAGTAATGAAAAATTAATAAAATAAATCACATTATTAAAATTAATGAACCTAAATATTGAAAATTAATTAAAGATATACGTTTAATCATTTTTAATAGTAGATGAAGTTAGTAAATCGCATAACAATGCAAAAATAAAAGAGTGAGTTGTGCTAAATATGCTAGTACACCCTAGGATACTTCAACCTATATTAATAGCTATTTCATGTCTAAACTCTTTAAGAACTTCTTATATAATATTTCATTAAGAAGTAAAGGTGCTGAGATAAAATATTCTCCAGCATTTAAAAAAATTAATTAAAGGTCTATTGATAAAAAAATATATTCAAAGTCGTTAAGTACTATATTATCTTCTCACATGCATTCTTTTAGATAGTCATTTAGACATTCTCCACTAACACCCATCATTTTTTTTAACTTTTAATTTAAGCTTATTCTAAAGTGATTCAATCTTTTGAGTATGTATTCCAGTCACAGGATACACAAAATCAATATTATAGTTCACTTTTCCATGGTTGGATCCTAAATGAAGCTTTAATTCTTGCTTATTTTTTAATATAGAGGGGGAGTTGAGTATAATAGTAAATCATAAATTTTAACCCAGATCCGAAGATTCTTTAGTTTTTAGTGACAGGAGGCCCTCCTATATGCACTTTTTTAAAGGAAATGACAGTTATTATCACGAAAGTGTTAGCCACAATTGAGAGTTTGTCAATGCCATCACCGGCGCTCACACTCAAAATATTGAAAACTTGTGTTTTGGTTAAAAATTACTTTAAGAGCCAGATATCTCTCAAATAGATGTAACTTGCAATTATACTTAGCTGAATTCTGTTTTTGATGTAAGAATAAAGACAAAAATATTGAAGAACTATTTATTCAAGTGTTAATGTTTATTAAAAGCTTAGATAATCCAAATTAGGTAATTTATGATTTTTTAATCATTTTTAAAAAGTCTTGAAATTTACTCCCTCACCATTAAATCTTTTACGTATCATACTTGATTTATAAAAAATAGATTGTATTTTTATACTTGATTAATAATAATAACTTTAAACCTTTTATTTTACCACATATCGTAAAATAATGTATCACTTCTGTAGAATATACAATTTATGAAAACTAGGTATTTAAAATCATAGAAATACAATTAAATAAGAATTGAATTTAATTTTAAAACATAAAAAAAGTGATATAGAGCTATCAGGGGGGAAATGGACACTTTCCAAAATAAAATGGAAATTTCAAACTTTTTTTTAACTTCTTTTTAGTTTTTTTATTTTAAAAGTATTGCCAACTAGATAGGGGGATCTACATTTAGGCATCAATTATAATAGCCGAAAAAATGAGAGAGGATAATAACCGAGCAAATTAAAAGACTAAAAGATACCATGAAAGTGCCCACAATTAGCAGTACAACTAATGTATCTAAGCCAGGAATTTATGAAATCATAAAGTTTCTTGAAACAGAGTCGGAGCCCACCTTTTACAAATTAGTAAGCAAGAAAGGACCAACTCAGAAAGATAACACTGCTTTAAAGGCGAATATAATCGAAATATTTAGTAGAAATAATGGTCTAACTCAAAAGGGAGCAAGAAAGATTTTAAATAGTGAAAATATTTCTCTATCTCAAACTAAAATGAGTATCTTGACAAAACAGGCAGGATTCTTGGGAAAAAGGTTGAAAAGAAGAGCTTCAGTGACATTTGAACGATAACATTTTGAGAAGAGGGCACAATAGGCATAAGCAAATGGAGTTCTTTGATGAACCAGTATTTAATTTACATGTATCAAGTAGTCATGGACATTCACCTGCTAATACAGATGCGTTGGTATCTATTAATCCATCTAGGGGAAGAAGCATATAACTTTATGCAATGTTTAGCCTAAATATTATAATCAATTATACTATAGTTGATGGATCATTTAGCTCAAATCAGTTTAGTGAATTTATACAAAATTGCGTGAATCGCCAAAGCCTTACAAATGACACTCTTTTAATAATGGATAATGATTCGGTAAAAAGGATTTTTGGGGTACAGCTATATTTGCTTAATATTTAACCCCAATGGTATTTTCGAGATTGGAATTATTTACTATTTCATTTGATCCGAGCATATTTTTATCATGGATGATGGATTTGGGTTTATTGAAGAAAATATTTTTGTGTAAAAGCTGTAAAAAGGCGATGGTTTTGGTACCACATCATAACATAGATGGTTTCATTTGGCTTTTTAAGACGAGAAAATGTAATAATATATAAGTTTCAATACGTAATATGTCTTATTTCGACAATATTAAATCATCGTTAAAAAACATCATTTTTATAATATATGAATGGAGCATTAAAACACCACCAATCAAAATTTATAATGAATATAACATCACCAAAACATTATATAATAGTATTTTAAAAATTATTCGTAGACGATATGATGACTTTTCAGAAAAAAAAATAGGGGGCGGCGGTAGAATTATTGAAATTGATAAGAGTGCCGTCAGTAAAAGGAAAAATAACAAAGGAAGACTAATAGAGCAGATATGGGTAGTAGGTGGTTTCTGTAGAGCTACAAAAGAGTGTTTCTTTGAGGTTGTCACGAAAAGAGATAAAGAAACACTATCTAAAATAATAATAAAGAATGTAGAAGAATATTCAGTCATTATAACTGACGAGTGGAAAGGCTATAATGGAGTGAAGTTACTTGAATATGGTCATTTTACTATTAAACACAAGGATGTATTTGTAGACCCTAAAAACAAAGAAAAACATACTCAGAATATAGAAAATCAATGGAAATGGCTCAAATACTATTTGAAAACAAGAGGGAGCAACATAAAACCAAATATAAAATCGTATATCAAAGATGATCTATTTCTAAAAACGGAAAATCCTTTTTTTAAAATTTTGGCTCGGATGAAAATTAATAAAAAAACGTTTTAAATCTAAAAATATGTTTATTTTTTTTAAGAAGTAAATATAGCTGTACCCCAAAAATCCCTTTTACCTAATGATTCTATACACAGAACCGAAACAGTCAGAGACGTTCTCAGAACAAGTAATATTTCATTTAAGTTTCTTTCACCATATTCTTCATACTTCAATCCCATTGAGAATGTATTTTCAGTAGTAAATTCAAAAGTTTCTAGTAAAAGACCCGTGGCAACAAATAGTTCTATATTAAAAAGTTATATAATTGAGGCCATTGATTCTTTTAATGAGAATGACAAAATGTTTTTCGTAGTTTCTATCTTAAAATGTGTTAAAATCTAAATAGTACGTTAAAACAATAAAAGTAACATTTAAATGCAATATTCTATTAATTTTAAAACAATTTTTAAAATTTCCATTTTACTCCCGAAGTTGTCTATTTTCCCCCTGATAGCTCTGTAAACTATCAAGTATAGTCTATAAACACGTTGAAAAACAGTTGTAGTCTTAAAGCTAAGGGATATAGAAACGTGTGTTTTAAAATAAGAAAAAGCTATATAAAAGCTAAAAATAATGATATCTTATAAATAAAACAATTTAGATTAACATAAATATTAATTGAGCCTGTCTAAATTTATATACATTTATAGAAAACTACAATGATATAAAAGAATAGAATAAATAAATTATAAATTGAAGATAGAAGTAATTTTTATTCAAAATTAATAAACTAGCGTTCTATTTATGCAAAAAAAATTAATTTTATTAAAAAAATGTTTTTTTATAAAAATATAGATAAAAGAGGGGTATGAGTGAAGAAGAAAACTATAAAAATAGAATTAAAAAATTAAAACATATAGCTTTAGACATAAACAATATAAGTGATAGACAATCTAAAAAAATAGAGAATAATTACCAAAATATATTATTAGCAATGAGTAAAGCTATGAACAAAGTAAAAGACATAAGTTTAGTAGGCAAAAATAGATTTTCTGTTAATTTCTATTTGTTTTTAATGAGTTTAGTTTTTATTTTTATTTTGTTTTTAATTATTCTGTATTAAATAGGAGATTATAATAAAAAATTAGAACTATACAAAGTTTTATTAATTTTACAATTCTGGTTATAAATTTATCTTATATATCATCATATCATCATCATATATATAAAAAGACAAAATTGGGGCTAGAAATCAAAATCTTAAACCTCTAAAAATACGACTTAGAACTTCTGTAAAACATGTATATTGTTTATCTCTTAATTCTAAAACTCTTGGTTAACTATTATTCAACTTAATAAAGTATAATTTTTCAAATAAATTCATAAAACATATAAACATCATTTATTGAAGACAATTTTATTACAACCAAACGTAAATAAAACTATGAATAATTTGTATTAATTAAATTCATACCTAATTTGGTAAATATTAAAAGAACTATTTATACTTCCAAATATGGAAACGAATTTTCTGAAAAAAATAATAGTATAAATAAAATCATTTTAAAACAACCCATATGTTTTCTAAAAAAAATAATAAGCTTCTTAATTTAAAGTTAAAACTTTCTGATGCAGACACACAAAATGTTTCATCAAATATTGATCATCATGTTACTAATGGTGGTCATTCCAAATCTGTTTGTAGTTGTGCTATAAACAAAAATAAAGTCATTTTTAAAAATAATCTTTTTATCAAAAAAGAGGCTGATCCGTGCTTTTTATGCATGAATGATGACAAATTATCACCTCTTAAAGTTATTTTTAAAATTAATAAAATCACTGAAAATGTGATTAATGACACTGAGAATAAAGTCCAAGAACACTACTGTGGAAGAATGGACAAAATATGTAGTTTCTGTAATTCTTTAAATTTTGAAGATGAAAGAACTACTAACAAAATATTTAAAAGCTGTTGCCATGGTGGTAAGGTAGACATACAGAGTAGAGCAGATTATCCTGTATATCTAAAAGATCTGTTGACAAATAAGAAAAATAAAGACCACAAAAACTTTAAAAAATATATTAGATCTTATAACAGTGCCGTATCTTTTGCTTCATTTGGTGCTAAGACTAATAAGCATAGTGGTGGTCCATATTGTCTGAAGATACATGGCCAAACTTACCATCACAGTTACCATCCCTTATCTAATAATGGAGACAGCCAAAAGAAATATGCGCAGCTATATGTTGTCGATAATGAAATGGCAACTAATATAAGATTAAATAATAAAGCAAACGTAGGCTGTCAAAAAAACATCTTACAAAACCTGGATAATTTAATGAGAGAGTCAAATCCATTTGCTAAAAGTTATAAAAATATCTCTCAGATCGAAAAAGAAACATCGACAGGCCACCTCAATATTGAGTTGGTAGATAATAGCAGGCAAAAAGGACTGCTTAAGAAGAGATTCAGTACCAAAAAGGCAGACGAAATAGCAATGGTATTTAATGACTCTAATGGAGAACCACCAATGGATCGAGATATAAAGGTGTATCCAAAAGAAAATATATTTAGTGAAAAAATAGATATACTAAGTGATAATCTCGATCCAATGGTATACTCATTATTTTATCCATATGGTGAAAAGGGATGGTGTACAAACCTAACAAATGGTGGTAAAAAGATATCCATGCTGCAGCACAAAGTATCACAACTGCAGCCAGACTAAATGAATTTAATCCTCTATTATATGGCTCAAGACTATTCCAGCAATGGGTCATAGACTCTTATCTACAGGTAGAAGCCAATAATTTAAACTATATAAGACTCAATCAAAACAAATTGAGAGTTGAAAAATATAGAGGATTAATGGATAGTCTAAATAATGATACAGAGGATATAGGGAAACCAATTATATTACCATCAACCTTCCAAGGCTCTCCGCGTAATATGAGAGAGATATATAACGACGCAATGGCAATAGTTGGGAAGTATGGAAAGCCAGATCTTTTCATAACAATGACATGTAATCCCAACTGGAAGGAAATAAAAGAAACCCTCTTTGATAGCCAAACAGCATCTGACAGGCCAGATTTAGTAGCTCGAGTATTTAAATTAAAACTATACGAGCTTAAAAAAGACTTAATTAAAAATAAAATATTTGGTAAAATAGAGGCTTTTATATATACCATTGAGTTCCAGAAAAGAGGCCTTCCACATGCTCATATACTAATTATTCTGGATAAAAAAAATAAAATAGAAACAGTTGAGCAAATAAACAAAGTGGTATCTGCAGAGATACCTTATAATGATCAAATTCTAAAATCTAAAGTACTCAAACATATGATACATGGTCCCTGTGGGGAAACAAACCCAAGTTCGCCATGCATGGAAAATGGTGAATGTACTAAGGAGTATCCCAAGCAACACTGTGAGGATACTAAGGTTGGAGATAACTGTTATCCAACTTACATGAGAAGAAAGGGACATGTATATAAATATAAAAAATACACAGTCGACAATAGAAATGTTGTTCCATACAACAAGTACTTATTACTGAAATACAATTGTCATATAAATGTTGAAATCTGCTCAAGTATAAAATCAGTAAAGTATATTTTTAAATATGTATATAAAGGCTATGACTGTGCAAATATAAAATTATTTAATGGTAATGAGATTGAGCAGTATCTCAGCACCAGATATATGAGTGCACCAGAAGCAATGTGGAGGCTTCTTGAACACAAAATGCATGATAAGTCCCATGCAATAATAAGACTACCTGTTCATCTTCCTGAACAACAAAATATAATATTTAATGAGGACTTTACAAAGGAGGAAATAAAAAAAAAACCAAAATTTCCACTAAATTAATGGCATGGTTTGAGTTAAATAGAGCAGATAAAGATGCCAATAAATATTTATACACCGAAATTCCTTTGTATTATACGTTTGAAAAAGGCCTCTGGAAGAAAAGACAGAGAAATTTAACAAATATAATTCCTCGAATGTATACAGTCACACCTAATGATAGAGAAAGATTCTATCTAAGAATGATACTATTACATGTAAAAGGTGCCAAGTCATTCAATGACTTATTAACAATAAATAAAATTAAGCATAAATCATTTGAGGAAGCAGCAGAGGCATTGGGATTACTATCTACTGATAGTGAGTGGTATAGGTGCATGGAAGAGGCATGTATGACACTGAAGCCTCAACAAATAAGACACATTTTTGCTTATATATGTGTATTCAATAGACCTCATAATACGAGGAAGCTCTTCTATGATTTCATAGAAGACATGACAGAGGACTTTCAAGATGATGCTGAAAATCAAGCATTGATTGAAATTGAAAACATATTTAAACTACACAGTTTTAATTGTGATACTTTTAACTTACCATCTCCCACAAAACTTGAGTCGCCAAAAATAATAAATAAAGATAAAAAATAGAAAATTACTTATCAAATTATAGTTTATTTAATGGGAACAGAGGATTGTTTTGATAAAATCATCAAAAGACTTGAAACAGGAGATGATAAGCGTTTTATGTTCCTTGACGGACCAGGTGGCTCAGGAAAGTCCTTCCTATATGAAACACTGATCAATTATTTAGAAAGCAACGATAAATCAGTGATAATATCTGCAACAACAGGAATAGCCGCAGATATATTCGAAAATGGCAGAACACTCCATTCCACATTCAAACTGCCCATACCATTATATGAAAACAGTAGATCATCAATGGATATTAATTCAAAGCATGCAGAAACTTTAAAAGAAGCATCACTTATTATCATAGATGAGGTTAGCATGATGTCAAAACATGCTTTACATGCCATTGATGATTTACTGAAGAGAATTTGTAAAAACAATAAGCTGTTTGGTAATAAATTTATATTACTCGGTGGTGATTTCAGACAGACTGCCAATATTGTTGTGAATGGTAATAAAAATGATATAATTGAGAACTCAATAAAAAGCTCTCCTCTGGAAATATGTTAGTATATTAAATTAAAAGAAAATATGAGAGCTATCAAACAAATAAAATTTAATAAGTGGTTAATGAAAGTTGGAAATGGAAAAACAAGCTTAAAAGTACCAAAAAAATATATGAAAATAAAAATTTAATAAAACAAATATTTGGTAGTAAAATAGATAACAACAATGATATAGCCAACAGAGTAATCTTGAAACAAAAAACGAGTTCTCAAATAAGATAAACATGATATAATTAATTTAATTAGTGGAGATGAAAGAGTTTATTTAAGCTCTGATTCTGTGGTTTCAGATGATCAAGACTCAAAAAATAATTATACCACTGAATTTCTAAACAAACAACAGCTCTGAACTCCTCATGAATTGAGACTTAAAGTAGGATCTATCGTAATGCTAATAAGAAATATAGATCCAAAAAATGGACTTTTAAATGGAACTAGAATGGTTATACAGGAAATGCATGACCATATAATTAAATGTGAAATACTTAAAGGTAATAATAAAGGAAGTGTTTGTGTTATACCGAGGATTGATATAGCACCCAGTGAAACACAGCTGCCTTTCGTATTAAAAAGGAGACAGTTCCCAATAATACCAGCATTCGCAATGACTATTCATAAAGCACAAGGACAGTCATTTGATAAAGTTGGTCTTTATTTACCACAGCCTGTTTTTGCACATGGTCAATTATATGTAGCTCTTTCTAGAGTAAAAGATAACAATAATTTAAAAATTTTATTGAAAAGGAGGCACAAACCATGAAAAGGGGAAAGTATACATTGATAATGTTGTTTACAAAGAGCTATTATAAAGAAGAAAAATTGTTTATATAATGATAGTTTATTTATTCAACCACCTGTTTTTAAAACGGGTGCTAAGCTTACTAGTAATATATAAAATATAAAAATATAAATATATTAATAAATATAAAGTTATATTAACACGTATATAATAAATCAAAAAGCTCTATTATAATATAAATATATAATATATAATACTATATATTTATTAATAGTAAATAATAATAATAAAATTATTTAAATTTTTTTCTAATTAACTAATTAATTAATAGAATATATATTTATCAATACTGATGTGTATACATCAACTACAAAGATATTCTTTTACTTAAGTTTTGACTGATAAATGAAATTTCAGAGATTTGAACTTTCTTAAAATGACATCATACTCTATTTAAAAGAAAAATATCTCTTCAATCGATGGGTACGCAAAGAAAACCTTTCAACTTGACCAAGAAGGAAGTAACTGCTTGTATAGCCATGCTAGAGCTAAATAACTTTCAAAGACTAAAAAACAATCCTGTAGAAAAATTTAGGAAGAATGTCTTTCAGACTAACTTCTTAAACAACGTATACAAGATCTGCAAATTCCCTTCAACAAATACACGCAAGAATATTGGATTGATAATCGGTGTTCTACCTAGAGTTATACAAGTTTGGTTTCAGAATAAAAGACAGAAAAATAAAAATATTGTTGATGACGAATCGGTTCATGTGGATTATAGTGGGTTTTGAGATTATAGTGGGTTTTTGAAAATTTTTAAAAATTAAAAAATTAAAAAAATTAAAAAAATTGAATTTTAATTGAGTCCGTCAAATTCGATTTCATAAGCATTACTTGATAATAAAATAAACATTTCATTCAATCTTTTAAATTTATCAAACTTTTTAAACCAAATACATTGTAAGAGATAAAAGAATTGCAAATCTTTACAATTTGTATGTTTTCTTATATGCCTTTTCGTAACACTCCATAAACATTCAATGTTTTGGGTGTGTATTTCCGGATCATCTGGACTTACAAAGAATCTATCATGGTTAATAGTATCATGTAGTAGCTCATCTTCTAGCTGTCCCAATGCAGATCTATAGGCTTTCCATTGATCTGTTATAATCTTTGTTCCTGGTAAAATATTTTCTAAAATAATATTTGGTAAAAGGGATTTTTGGGGTACAGCTATATTTGCTTCTTAAAAAAAATAAACATATTTTTAGATTTAAAACGTTTTTTTATTAATTTTCATCCGAGCCAAAATTTTAAAAAAGGATTTTCCGTTTTTAGAAATAAATAGTCTTTGATATATGATTTTATATTTGGTTTTATGTTACTCCCTCTTGTTTTTAAATAGTATTTGAGCCATTTCCATTGATTTTCTATGTTCTGAGTATGCTTTTCTCTGTTTTCAGGGTCTACAAATACATCTTTGTGTTTAATAGTAAAATGACCATATTCAAGTAACTTCACTCCATTATAGCCTTTCCACTCGTCAGTTATAATAACTGAATATTCTTCTACATTCTTTATTATTATTTTAGATAATGTTTCTTCATCTCTTTTTGTGACAACCTCAAAGAAACACTCTTTTGTAGCTCTACAGAAACCACCTACTACCCATATCTGCTCTATTATTCTTCCTTTGTTATTTTTCCTTTTACTGACGGCACTCTCATCAATTTCAATAATTCTACCGCCGCCCCCTATTTTTTTTTCTGAAAAGTCATCATATCGTCTACGAATAATTTTTAAAATACTATTATATAATGTTTTGGTGATGTTATATTCATTATAAATTTGGATTGGTGGTGTTTTAATGCTCCATTCATATATTATAAAAATGATGTTTTTTAACGATGATTTAATATTGTCGAAATAAGACATCTTACGTATAGAAACTTTTATATTATTACATTTTCTCGTCTTACAAAGCCAAATGAAACCATCTATGTTATGATGTGGTACCAAAACCATCGCCTTTTTACAGCTTTTACACAAAAATTTTTTCTTCAATAAACCCAAATCCATCATCCATGATAAAAATCTACTCGGATCAAATGAAATAGTAAATAATTCTAATCTCGAAAATACCATTGGGGTTAAATATTAAGCAAATATAGCTGTACCCCAAAAATCCTTTTTACCTAATATTTTTTATCGTTTGTGTTCTTCTATCAGGAACCTCAATTACAAATATGTTGCTTGTTCCCCGTTCTATTCCTCCTATATACCACCTCTGTTCTAACAATCTGCCTCTATTATATTTTCTTTTAAAGAAAAGGCTTTCATCCATTTCAACTATAGTAGGTTCTCCATTTTCATTGATTCCGCCTATTTGGCTTGTATTCTGTTGTATATTATAAGCTATGGCTTCTAAAATAATTTTTTCCCATTTAGTTACAGATGCTCGATCTAAACCTGAGTCATGTGCTATAACTTCTTTTTGTACTGCATATAGAAGTTTTTGGATTATTTTTAGAATTGTTTTTAAATTTAAACGTGATTTAAAAAAAAAGCTACCATATCTTACTGAGCGTTTCTTCTTACATATTCGACAGACAAATCTATATCCATCAATAATTTTTATTTCTTTATGTAAAAACATATAAATGCTACAACTATCGCACTTTTGTCGATTATTTATTAAACGCCAGCGTGCCATAAAATTAAGTAGGTCTTTTTTATCAAATATTGTTTCAAAGTAATCAGAACGTAAATTTGTATTTTTTATAGTGAAAAACGAAAATATTTCTGCTTCAGGTATAATATAATTTAAATTTTTGGAAAATGACATTTATTAAAGGGAGGGTCCTTAAAAATTTTCAAAAACCCACTATAATCTCAAAAACCCACTATAATCCACATTAACCGACGAATCTTGTGACTTTAGCTCGGAAGTAGACGAAATGAATACTGAAGTAAGTATTATTAAGTTATTGATTATATATGAAAATATACTTAAAAAACATGATTTTGGCTTTTTTTGTATCTTATTTTGTTAGAGATACCACAAATTGTTATTCTTGTTTTTGAAATACAAATTAGTAAGATCGTTACTAAAAATGAATAAAAATTTTTGAGTTGAAAATTTCACTTTTTTAATTTCCTGTTTTAGTTAAGTTATTTTTAAAATTAATTTCTCTTTTTGTAAAAATTATATTTATTTTCCTTTTTCCTGTTTTAGATAAGTTATTCTTTATATAAAATTTCCTATTTAATAAATTATTTTTAAAAATACGTAATATTAATATTTTAAAATATATAACAAACTACTTAAAAATACGTATAAAATCTTTATATAAACTACTTTTAAACTATTTATATTTAAAAATATGTATACACTCTTTAAAAATAAATAATTAATATAACTGTTTTTGTATATTGTTGATCTTATATTATAGAACTATATCAATAAATAATGATATCATAATATTCCGTTTTTAGATAATTATATAATATTCCATTTTTATATACATTTATAAATAAAAGGTAATAAAAATTGCTTATTTAAAATAAACAGTTATTTCTTCTATTTGAAATATACATTTAAAAAAAGTGTAGAATATTTAATATACGTATTAAATATTGATATAAATTGCCTTAAAGCATTTATTCTATCAAAAGAATTCAACAATGGTGTTATTACAAAATTCTGGAGGGTTATTTTCTTAAGATCTTTAAGAAATTAAAAAAGCAAATTAAAATAAAAAAATACTTTCTAGGAAGAACTAAATAAATAATTAAAATCTATATTAGATATATAATAGATATTAGTATTATATAGATGTATTAAAATATATACAATTGTTTATATATATCATATATAGCTTTTATATTTCTTTTTATAGAAAAACGTTACCAAAAAATTGACATTAGAAATATTTTCTTTGATTTTTTTAAAAATCGCTAAAAAACTGTTTTGTAAAAATTATTTATATGTTATTCTTTGAGTATTTTTTTTAGCCATTTAAAGAATAAAATATTTCTATTATGATCAAAATTAATAGTATAATATAACTATCTTATTTAATAACTAAATATAATTGATATTTATGTTTATTAGAAAATAGAAAAAATTTTTTAATATTTTGAAGAAATAAACAACGTGTTTATCAAATTCTTCTAAAATTAAAAGAATGCCTTTCGAATTGCAGATTATAATCTTACTTTTAATATTTTTGCTTAACCTCCCAAAAAATAATAAAATGCGTGCTAGAGTTCCATCTTTGATCTTATAAAAGGACACAGTAAGTTCACTCTTTACAAGTATGTAATCATAATAAATCCAAAAGCTTGGAAAGGGCTGTAGAGTATAACGGCAATAGCAAATTTCTCCGGTTTTCAATTTATACTTTGATATAATATTGCTTCTACTTCCACATATTAAATCCTTTTCTATTTTAACCTCTCTTATCTCTCCCGTTTCTCTAACTCCTATTAGTTTAAGATAATAGTGTATACCTGAGTTTCTATACCCAAACGCTAAAAATGGATATTTATAAGAATGTCCTATAAGATTCAGCTTGTGTTTAAGTATACCATTTATCGTATATATACGTGCTATACCATCGATAGAAGCAGCACAG